>JAYESA010000013.1:72380097-72542597 GCA_036927795.1 Iris macrosiphon | reverse complement strand
TTTTAGTATTTTCAAAATTGAAAACGTAACCAAATTTGTTTCAATCCAAACCGAATCTCTAATTCTGATCGGTTCGGTTCGATTTGGTTCTCGGTCCAAAATTGAATAATGCTCACCCCTATTACCAAGGACCAACACCCAGTAAGTATAAATACGCATAAATTTGAGGGTATTTAATAATAAGGAAGAATCATAATCCCTGCTTTTAAGCATCCCTATTTGTGTTTTCGAGATACTAGTCATTGGATTATATTTTTTGACCGTTCATATTAGATCAAAATCTCGTAAGAAATTAGACATTTTAAGGATCTAATCTAAATGGTAAAAATCCAATCTAATGGCTACTCTCTCGGAGAACATACATGGATGCTTAAGAGCGGGGATCCCAATTTTTCCTCCTTAATAATTGCAAAAGTTGTATTCGATTTTTGGTTTTGGACTGAAACTAAAAGCCAAAACCAAAATCGAATAAAAAAAATTAGTATTTTGAAAAACCTATGCTAACCAAATATCAAATTCGATTCGGTTCTGTTCTTAGTATGGCTAATGCTCAGCCCTATTACGAAGTCCAAATTCCTTTAATGTAAAAAAGTAAAATTAAAAAATAGAAATAAATAAAATTTTGTTATGGAGCAAGTATCAAGAGTACTTACGAAGTAGCGATGAACGTTTAGTTTATTTGCTTTCAATCGATCCAAAATAAAATTGAATAAACCAAAAATCTAAAATCGAAATCGAACCGAATCGAAATTAACCATAACTGAAAACGATCTGAATCGATAATCAATTCATTTAAAATTAATAGTTGTTAAATTATATTAAAAATTATAATTTTTGTATAGGTTTGTTGTATTTCAAAGTCACAAAATTGGACTAGTTTTAAAATTAAAGTTGGACTTGAAAATACATACATGGAATTGTTATTTTTAAAATATACATAAAATATACACATCTTAAAAAATAAAATATGCATAAATTTGAGGTTGCATAAGTCTTATTGATTTTTGGTTTTTCACTGAAATTGAAACTAAATAGAAATCGAAGGAGAAATCAAATAATTTGTTTTAGTATTTTAAAAGGCTTAGCCGAGGTAATTGTTTTTCAAATCGAACCGAATATTTGATTCAAAACTGAATAATGCTCACTACTATTAAGAAGCAACAATACTAGTAAATAACCAGTATAGATACGTCTCATAAATGAGGTAGCCATGTTTCAATGGATTTAGTTATTCTTCCCAGGAATAGGTGGTACCATATGAATGTTTGAGTTTTTCCTTAGCAAAGACTAGAAAGATAGTCCCACATTGGAGAACATTCCAAGTGGGTATCATAATATATAGCTACGTTTGTTATTGAGGTATGCACATATGGAGAGTGGGGACCCATGTGGGTTCCATGTGGGTTTTTTTTTTGAAAAGCTAAGTTTAAGTTTCTCAAAGAAATGATGAAGTTTTTGTCACTCTTTTGGAAAATTAACATAGGAGCTAAGTCCCGTAGTGGCTTAGCCACTCGAACTCGAGATCGGATGAAGGGCACAAAGTGTCTCTTTGATGGCGCACTTTGCACATCACACGTACCTGCGCTCGTTTCTGCGCACAGTTTATGCATAGAAATTCTATGGGCGTTATGTGCGCTGTTATGTGCGTGTCTCTATGTGCATTTTTGTGCGCGTTTCTATTTGCATTTCTATAGAGCATTTCTTGCAAGTTTCAAGCGACTGTTCGGTTACTCTGAAAAGCGAGATTTGCGCACAAACCACAGAGATTCCACTGATTGTGAATCTGGACAGTTATGATAGATTAATTTGACAAATCAGTCCTAATCCTTTCAAAATTTGATTTAATTCATTATATCCTACCATAATTAGAGGTAGCCAGATTTAGGTTTAGGGTTTCCACCATTCCCTATAAATATGCTCTTCGTGCCTCCTTTTTTATATAAACTAAATTTTGTGAGACAGAAGAGAAAAGTTGTTAAGGCCGCAACCTTCCTCCATAGAGTCTGTTCGAGTTACAACAAAGGTGAGTACGTGCATTCTAGAAGTTTCTGATGTGAACATACTAGTTCCTGGGAGCAAATCCTCAATAGAGGGCAAATCTTGCTTTAAGGAATGGTGGTTTTCATCACCCTAGAAAGAGTTTTGATTCTGTCACCTTCTCCTCCTTGTACTTTCTCATATAAATATTCTATCTCAATTGCAACTATGTTTGAAAGGAAGAACATGGTTCTATTTTCTTTTCTTTCTTATTTGCAGATTAGAGAAAGTTTGTGTTCGATTACATAAGACCAATAAGGCTAGTAATTATTTAGTTTCTGCTATATTTCCATCTTTGTAAAACTCAAAAATAAAAATATCAAAGCAAGATCCGATAAAGATGGAAAATAATCGTGCAAGTCTTCTCGATACAAGTTTTAACAAACATGAGAAGTTGACGGGGAGCACTTCAATATATAGAAGAGAAAAGGCAGCCTCAATCTTCAACTTGTAAATGTTGATTACGTATTGACAAACCAACTCTTCCAGAGACTGATAATGCTCGAAGGATTTCTAAAGCCACTGTATTGCGGAAAAAGTGGAGGAGAGACGACAACCTCTGCAAGTTGTTGATTCTCAACTCTATGACATATTCAATGGAAGAATCATACAGTAAGAAGGTCCATGCAAGGGACATTTGGAAATTCATTGAGAAGCACTATAAGTCTGAAGAGAAGAGATCTAAAATTTATCTTACAAACAAATTCTATAAGATGCAATTTGAGGATGACAAGGTCATGTTGCCTCAAGTCAAAGAATTTTTTAGGTTACGTCAAAAACTTGAGGATGAAGGCATGCCCCTAGTAGACAAATTTGTTGTCCCAATGTTTAAATTTAGTTTTTGAATATGGCTGATCGATTAAGTTTAACATTATGATAATCGTGCAATCACTATAGTAACTTGTAACTTCTACTTAAACTCAGCATTGTCCATATCTGATCTTATATGTTATTATATTTGCTTCTGTATATTACTTTTTTCGTCTAACATGTATTTGTAGAAAAGAAATGGACATATGCAGCGAAGAAAAGATGATGAGCCAGAGACGGCATTATACTAGAAGATTTTATCCAACTGCCAACGATTTATCAGGAGCCTCGCACTCGGGGGTTCCGCTGCCCGGTCAGTGGACAGGAGTCGAGGGGGCAGCGCCCCTCGTGGATGTTTGGGGGCGAAGCCCATGAAAGTTATTCAGATTTTCAGATATAGCTATCTTTGGACAACTGTCGTCAAGAAAAAATGCATCTTTAAGTCAGCGGATGCTTCAGAAGATTGGTGTCATCAAGTGTTCTTAGTCTTTTATCTTTTATTTTGTATTTAACATTTTGTTTATAGGACCAAATGTACATCGGGTTCATAGTTAGCACTAGAAAACTTAAACCCATATTAAACCAGAACCTATTCCACTCAAAATAGCCTGAACCAAAGCAAACCTGGAACCAACATTCTGGAAACAGACCAACAGACTTCGGACAGAACTCGAGGCAAACTCGGGGCAAACTCGGTCACCCTAAGACCCAGTTTGCAACGTTACTCCGTGAGACCAGGATTCTAACGTTCGATTTTCTGAACGTTGGGTACCTGAACTCGGTTCAGAAAAATTCTATAAATAGAGATTGAATTTCCATATTTCAATACAACTCATTCACTCACTTTCATATCTCTATCTTCCTAAGCTATAAACCTTCTTTATTTCCAAGATCAACTCCCAGCCTTCTAGTGCCAACGCGATTTCGATATAGAAGTTTGATCGAGTTCTAAAAAGCTTGGTTTGTCAAGTTCTCTAGTGTTTGAAGTCGACGTGCTCTTCGGATCAAACGCACGTGTGAAGTCTTTCGAGCCTTCGGATCAAAGCTCAATGCTGTAAGAAGTTTGCAAGCTTTTGGATCAAAGCTTGTGATTCACTATTGTTGATTATAGTGGATACAACTCCGAGCAAGAGTTCTCGAGCCTAGACTAGTCATCTCAGAGGGAAACCAGGATAAAATTACAGTATTTGCGTTTTCTCTTCTCAACTCTTACTTTACTGCATATTCATAATTGCTATATCTGTTCGTACATATGCTGCCGTTACGTAGCTTAATTTTTTAATTAGGGTATATTATTTTTGCTGCACACACGCACTCTGTTCATCCTCCCTATAGAGTTGCCTTAACGGTCCTATAATTGGTATCAAAGTAGGTACTCTCTTGATACATGATTAAACTCTTAGTATACTTATATGGCAACCTTGAGACCCTTGTACACCAATAATGGTGAAGGGCAGTCTACAAATAGACCACCCCTATTTGATGGTACCAATTACACATATTGGAAGACACGGATGAACTTTTATTTAAAATTTCCTAATTTTGATCTATGGGAAATTATCACAGATGGCTACAAAAAGCCAGCAAGAATAGTTATTGATGAGAATCTTATTGAAAACCCCAATGATAGATATACTGATTTGGAAAAGAAACATGCTAGTTTTGGTGGTAGGGCTATTAATGCATTATTTTGTGCTATATACATGACTGAATTCAACAGAGTATCAACCTGTACAACTTCACATGAAGTCTGGAAGCTTCTTGAGGTAACTCACGAAGGAACCACCCAGGTGAAAGAAGCAAAGATCAGTCATCTGACACAAGAATATGAAGCTTTCAAGATGAAGCCAAATGAGACCATAACCCAAATATTTACTCGCTTCATGGATTTTGTAAATCCTCTGTCATCTCTTGGTAAGGAGTATACAAATCATAAAAAAATCTGCAAGGTATTTCAAGGACTCACCAAGAACTGAAACCCTAAGGCAATTGCAATCATTAAAGGAAACGATCTCACCACAATATCGCTGGAAACGCTCATGGAAAAGTTGATGACGCATGAGCTGGACCTTAAAGACCTTGAAAAATCAACACCAAAAGGGAAGGCCATCGCATTCAAGGCGTATCATAAAAGAGCTTCTGTCAATACTTCTGAAGATGACGAAATATATGATGATTCAGACGATGAGAAGTTGGACCAAATTTTGAGAAATTCAGACAATTCTTGGAGTTTGAGAAATCAAACCAAAAGAAGAAAGATCTTGAAGAAGAACCAATTTGCTACAACTGCAGAAGACTAGGCCACATGATGAAAGATTGCCCTAAAGCAAAAAGGGAGAATCGTAATGAACACTCAAGCAAAAGGAGAACATCTTCAAGGAATTATGCCAACTCAAGCATATGGAGTGAAAGCGAAGCAAGCGATACTGAAGAAGAATAAAGTCCTTACAACTTTGCAAACATATGCCTAATGACATCAACAAATGAGGGAGGAGAAAGCTTAGAAAGAAATATAAGCATTTGGTACAAAAGTGAAGCTAGCAATTCAAAAAAGAAAGCCCATGATATACTATATGTTTATGCTTAATGGTAAGCAAGGTAGCAGATAATCCTTTATTTGAAGAATTTTCTTATGATGAATTATCTGATACTTTCAATGATTTACTTGATGATTACAAGAAACTTAGGAATAAGTATAAGTAAGCTAGAAAAGATATTAAGTCTTATCAGTTTGATAATGAAAAGCTTACTTGTTTATTGGATGAAGTTAGAGATACTTTCTTTTCTGATAACTCTGCTGAGATTCTCATACTTGAGCTTAGATTGCATGAGGTACTTGAATGCATTGAGAAAAGCACTCAAGAAAATGCTAATCTTAAAGAGAATTGGATTCAGAAAAGAAGAAGTATTTTATTGCTTCATAAAGAATTGATGCTCTTACTGTTAAATATGATAATTTATATGCTAACTATAAAAAGTTAGAGGTTAGATTGGAAAATTAGGTAATGCAACCTATAACTCAATCTAACACAAGTTATATGACTCATCATAAAGTTACACACGATAGATCATATGTAAAGGAAGCAAGCAAAGCTAAAGCTTCTCATAATCATGCTTTTTATTACAAGTATCCACGCAAGACACAACACACCACATTACATAGTCATACTCACCATGCTACACCTAACACTAATGTCCATGCTACATGTCACTATTGTGGACAGAAATGACATATTTTACATCATTGCAGGACCAGAAAATTGGTTGAGATAAACAAATTTATGTGGGTGCCTAAAGCTAACAAATATGGATCCCAATCTTGGATACCAAAGTTTCTGCCTAATGATGTAGGTAGAACGCTTTGTGTCAGGATTTAGCACCAAGGAGAGCGTTGGTGATTGCAAAGCTACAAAGGTCATCTTCCAAGAAATTATACCAACATAAATATGGCTACTTGAGTCATCTTGGTAACATGCTTATTGATTCTTCCTAGAATGACTAAATTTGTAGAATCTAGCATATTTTTATCAATATCTTATTACTATCTCTTATTGATATCTTAAGTTGTTATATATTTTTTCAAGTGTGAGAAGTGATACTAGCATGCTTAGTTAATTTTTTTTAATTACTTTTATTCAGCATGACTAGTTAATTAGTTTAAGTTCACACTATGGTTTTATTTTCTTTCCATTAGTATGACACAATTGTCTATACATGCTTTATATCCTTTAGTAAATTTTATTCGTCAAATAAGTATTATGGATTTTGATGCTGTATAAAGATATAATTTGCTTAAATTCCTTTTAATCAAAGTTCTTTAAAGTTATAATTACTTTTGGTTATAAGCTGAAATGACCCATCTGTCAAAAAGGCGTAAATAGCCTAAGCGACACGGTACTTAAGTGTCTTCGGACCATCGCTAGCTGGGATTCGGCTCCTACAGTTAACCCAAGATGATCAATACTTTATTGAATAAATATTTGTTAAGGTCTATTTGTAATTGTTTTCAGAATACAATAACAAATCTGAGCCATACTTTTTGACTTAAAGTTAATAACTTTTAGTATAGACTGTGATACTATAATAAGTACTACTAGTCATATTGGGTATTTCTAATTATCTCAGAACTATGTTACTTAGTTTAAATTTAGACTTTGGCTAGTTGCAATGATATGCATATTATTTTTTTATACTATAATTCATGATTCGATACTAGACTGTGATAATATGATTTAATGTTAAGATTGGGATATCTGAGAGAAGTTGTTTATTTGGCTTCTCTTGTATTATTGTTACCCAATATTTAATAGTAATTTTATTCCATGTATTGAATATGTCTACATCTAGTTACCTTCAATTGGTAAGTATATAAGTTATTGTTATGATATTCAAGTCATTATTTTTATGTTGACATGTTAGCTACTTACTCTTCATTTAACACATGATCATATTATATGCTGCATATTACTCACCTTTTCTTCATGATATATTCTTCACTTTTGGGGGAGCCATAAACTAAACTGTTGATAAAGGAAGAGAAATATGTAGTATGTGTGCATATTCACCTACGGAGGAGCTTCTTTTTTATCATGTCAAAAGAGGAGAAGTAAGTTTAAGAATATAAGTATATGTTTAAGTAGTATACTTATGGTGATTTATGCTTATTGTTTTGATATATGCATCGATTATATCTGTCTTAAACTTAACAGATTTGCCATAATAAAAAAGGGGGAGATTGTGGCCCAATGTTTAAATTGAGTTTTTGAATATGGCTAATCGATTAAGTTTAACATTATGATAATCGTACAATCACTATAGTAACTTGTATCTTCTATTTAAACTAAACATTGTCCATATATGATCTTATATGTTATCATATTTGCTTTTGTATATTGTTTTGTTCGTCTAAGATGTATTTGCAGAAAAGCAATGTACATGTGCAGTGAAAAAAAGATGATGAGCCAGAGATGGCGTTATACCAGAAGATTTTGTCCAACCGCCTACGACTTATCCAAAGCCTCTCACTCGGGGGTTCCGCTGCCTGGTCAACGGATGGGGGTCGAGGGGGCAGTGCCTTCAAGTCAGCAGATGCTTCAGAAGATTGGTGTCATCAAGTGCTCTTGGTCTTTTATATTTTATTCTATATTTTATATTTTGTTTATAGGACCAAATATACATCGAGTTCACAGTTGGCACTAGGAAACTCAAACCCATATTAAACCAGAACCTAGTCTACTCAAAACAGCCAGAACCAAACAAACCTGGACCCAATATTCTGGAAACAGACCAACAGAGTTCGGACAGAACTCGGAGTGAACTCGGGGCGAACTTAGTCACCCTAAGACCCTGTTTACAACGTTACTCCGTGAGACCAGGATTCTAACGTTCGATTTTCTGAATGTTGGGCATCCGAACTCGGCCCGAACATGGTTCAGATTTTTTTTATAAATAGAGATTAAATTTTTATATTTCAATATAACTCATTCGCTCACTTTTATATCTCTATCTTCCTGAGCTATAAACCTTATTTATTCTCAAGATAAACTTTCAGCCTTCTAGTGCCAACACGGTTCCGATTTAGAAGTCTGATCGAGTTATAAAAAGCTTGGTTTATCAAGTTCTCTAGTATTTAAAGTTGGCGTATCCTTCAAATCAAACACACGTGTGAAGTCTTTCGAGCCTTCGGATCAAAGCTTGATGTTGTAAGAAGTTTGCAAACCTTCAGATCAAATCTTGTGATTCACTATTGGTGATTATAGTGGATACAACTCCGAGCAAGAGTTTTCGGGCTTGGATTAGTCCTCTCAGAGGGAAACCAGGATTAAATTATGGTGTTTGCGTTTGCTCTTCTAAACTTTTACTTTACTGTATATTCATAGTTAATATATCTGTTGGTACATATACTACCTTTACGTAGCTTAATTTTTTAATTGGGGTATATTATTTATGCTGCACACACGCACTCTATTCACCCCCTCTAGAGTTGCCCTAACGGTCCTACAAAATTCATTGAGGGGGACGGGGTATTGTCTCAAAGCTTCCTCCTGGGTAGAACAAGTTTATTACAGACATGTACTGTAAGAAGATAGAGATCGACTTAGAACTCCTATTATAATGTTTCCATGTTGAAGATGAGTTAAGGGCTCAAATCAAGATAGGAACTTTGTCGAAACAATTAGCTAACGCCAACATGGTGCATGTTGGAGACTTCAATGGAAAACAAAGGACTTTCCATACCAACAAGAAAAATGACTTCAACCATCAGAAGGTGAAGTCGTCTTCTTTTAAGACAAGGCCAAAGTCTGATGTGAGTTGCTATCACTATGGTAAGAAGGGACACTACAAGAAGGACTACAAATCCAAGACCAAACCAAATGAGCAAGGTAATCCTAACAAGGTTGCTATGATTGCGCAGGTTAAGTCAACTGGTGTCAAAACTGACTAGTAGATGGATACTGGTATATCATGTCATGTTTGCTTAAAGAGGGAGTTATTCTCCACATACAAACCTACTTTCGAGAAGGTTTTTATGGTGAACAAGTCACAGGATGAAGTGCTTGGGATCGGGATAGTGGTGTTGAAGTTGACTACGGGTAAGTCTCTAACGGCTCAGGATTTGAGGCATGTATCAATAGTTGCTAAAAATGTGATCTCAGGAACTCTTATCTGTAATGCAGGACTGAGGATGGACATCAATGCTTACCAGATGGTGATGTCTTATAAGGAACATACTTTGGAAAAGATTTTTGTACCGAAGGAATGTTCAAACTTTTGCTTTTAACTAAAACTTCAAAGGTAAATGTTGTCTCTTCTTCTAATTATACTCTTGAGTTATGGCACAATAGACTAGGACATATACATTGTAAAAGGATAAACAAGATGTATAGTCTAAGGGTTATCACTAAATGTGGGGGTAAGGTAGTGGAGAACTGCGAAGTCTGTATGTAGACGAAGATTATTAAAAAAATATTCAAAAGAATGAATCGAAGCACAGATCTTCTAGAGTTGGTGCACTCAGATATCTATGACTTCAAGCAATTCTCTATAAAGGTCGGGATAAAGTATTTTATTACTTTCATCGATGACTTCTCGAAGTACACATTTTTCTATCTTATTAAATCAAAGGATATAGCATTTTGAGTCATTCAAGGACTTCAAGGCTGAAGCATGACGTCAAATCGGACAACTCAAGAGACTCATAAGTGATCAAGGCAGAGAGTATCGTTCTTTTTAACTCATATAGTTCTATAAAGAACATGGAATTATCAATGAGATGACTGCTCCGTATTCTCCCCAATCAAATAGGGTTGCAGAAAGGAAGAACAAAATATTGACAGAGATGATGAACTCCATGTTATTGACTACGGGACTTCCAATCCGCTTCTATGGAGAAGCTGCACTCACATCAACTTTTATACCCAATAGAGTGTAGCACACAACTTCTGATATTACTCCTCATGATCTCTTGTTCAAGTTCAGACCCAACTTGAATATCATTCGAGTGTGGGGCTGATTAGTGTATGCGAAGCTTTCGGATATAAAGATTTAGAAGCTAGGAACGAGGACTATGAAGTCCATATTCTTGGGGTCTGAAAAGAGTGATGCTCGAAGGTTTCTTGATATTGTATCAAATTATATCAATGAATTTCGCGATACATAATTCTTTGAAGACAAATTAGCTAGGCATAAGATCATTGTTCTTGTGGATATTTTGGAGAATAGTATTAGTATAGAAGAGGCAAGTGCTTCCAAAGAAGATGTAGTCTAAGAAAAGGTTATTGAAGAGACAATGTTAGAACTGGAACTCGTAGAGCCATCAACAAAGCGAGTGAGGAGGCATGAGGACTTTGGAGATAATTTTTTCACCTATCATGTGGAAGCAGATATTTTTTTCACCTATCATGTGGAAGCATATCCTCTTACCTATGATAAGACAATGAAGACCAGAGATGCTTTCTTCTAGAACGAGGTTGTCAATGATGAGTTTGACTCTATAATCTTGAATAACACTTAAGTGTTGGTGGGTCTACCTGAAGGAGCAAAACCCATCGGGTGTAAATGGATCTTTAAAAAGAAAATGATGGTTGATGGATACTCCACTTTACAAGTTCAAGGCAAGGCTGGTTGCCAAAGGGTTTTCTCAGAAGCAGAGAATATATTACTTTGATATATATACTCTAGTTATACAGATGAGAACCATCAGGATACTTACTTGTCACTCCCTGTTTCTGATATACGTATTTGGGACGTATTATTTCTTGCTTGTATGTTTATTAGGTTGCATGGAGACTAGACCCATTCTTTGGTTTAGTGTGGTTCATGTTTTGTTTTGTGGGTTGGTTTAAGTTATCAGATAACCAATGGTCTAGACCTCAAACCCTAGCTATATAACCCATCTTTTTTCTCTCGTATCCTTTATTCTCTTATTTCTCCTCATTCTTTCATTTTAGGCAAGTACACCTTGCATGATATGGAGAAACACTTAGATTTTAATCCTTGATCTTTTTTTGCATTTTATTAGTGTAATATATGTATATTATGATTCTAAACAATTTTAATGTTTGGAGTTTTCGGTTTTGATGGGTGGATGTGAGTAGATCTACATTTGTAGTTTAGAGTTTTCATGGGTTCCATAAGTTTTCCTTGGTTTTGATATATTAAAATAAACTATTTTATAAATCCAATTTTTCTAGGTGATATAGCATTCCATTTCAGGCATTTTGGCTTTTGGTTAACTTGATTTGGAGTTGGAAGAAATTTTTTATGAAGGGAACAAGTTTTCGGGTTCTTGGAGCTTTTTTATGGCCGAACTTGCTGTTCTGGGACGATGGAGTACCATGCAGCCCAGCAACATGCGTTCCTCCAATATGCGGCCATCTTGTTGGACGCATGACTGCTATGTGCATGCATTCTAAAGTGGGACGCATAGTACCTTGAACACATGAGAATTCGCTAAGGCCAGACTCCATGCGCCTATGTGGCCAGGAGACTATGCGGCCACGAGCCATGAGTCTCTTCTTTTGGGCGCATGCCTCTGCACGACTTTTATGCCTCTGCACGACTTTTATGACTCTGCACACCTTTTCTTGTTTTTGTCTTATCTTCCTGATATTTTTGGCTTGTCACATCAAGTAACATCAGTCACTTCTCTGACTTGTATTTATTTCCCCTCACTTAGCACTTGTTCCGATGGGTGGACTTTGCCTGTCTATATGCCCCATATTCCATTCGCCCCGATTCTCATGCGCCTTGATCATCTAAACAGCCTTGATCTTCTTGCGCGCATGCGGCCCCTACACATTTTATTGAATTAATTTGGTTTGAATATTCTATTGGACTTTTGATCATATGTATAATCTTGATGACAGTGAGAGTATTAGACCCACCTGTGCGCCTGACCCATCTATACGCCCAACCCGACCTTGTGTATAGTTTGACCATACGCCAAGTGACTACACCACCTATGTGCATGACTTGACTTATGTGTTGTAATGTGATAGAATTCTTATGATTTACTATGATTGGTGACTTGACTCGTCCATTTGTATTCGTGCTGATAAACTTACTACGTGTTATGTGTTTCTACGAGCTAAGTAACCATACATGATTATATTACATGTTTATTCTGAGGGGTACCTACGTGCTACGCGATATGTGATATGATACGATTCTTCCAAGCATTTACAAAATAGTTTAGTCAATATCCATGTATGGGTAGGACTGGTTTGATTGTTGCATCACGAATGGGTGAATCCAAATTGGATTGCCAAGTGATAAAGTGGATTCTTATCTAGTGTGTCCGTACTACGATGTGACATATAAGAAAAATATCATGTTACCACGCCACGAGATTTCAGTAACTGTGGGGTTAACTAGGCAACTAAAATATATAGAGCATTGGGGGAGACGAAATTCAGAGATCGTGCTTAATTAGCTATCCCCAAAAATTATCTGGGGTGTGCAAGCTGGCCCCTATGGATATTGTTTAAATCCTCAGTAGTGGATGTCAATATTCGAATATTATATTGTACTATGTGTTCTATGCGATCTTAGCACGGTGGCCTTACGAGTGACTAGTGCATAAATACTACGTGTTATGCCGCAATTCATGGCTCTCCTAGCCCTGCTAGCACATGGCTCAATCTGAGGATTTTTATTATACGCATATATCTCTAGGATAACCCAGAATCCACCTAGTAAGCCGTACAAATTATTGGCCAATTATGTAACTGAGCTTGATTGTGTATTGTATCTCCTGTTAAATACTTTAAGGACATGGACTATCATGATGCGATGGTCTAACCCTTGTCCTTGTTTGGTTGTAGAGATAGTTTGTTGTATCACGGTAGGCTATGGACCGAAACTACAAGAAAGAACCATATATATGTATTTACTTCTCTCTAGTTTTGTTCCTTCATTCATGCTTCCTTTATGGTACTTGCCATTTGGGGTCTAACCCCACTGGTTTTGCATGGCCAGGTTTAGAGTTAGCACCCGAGGATCCAACTTACTTTCTCCTGAACAATGACGCACATCAGACGGATGGCCGCTGAGGGACACAAGTAGGTTTCTTAATCACTGCTTGTTATTATACATTTTCTTCTTTTAGGCGTTTAGCCACCGACACTTGTTAGCCGTAAATCTAGATATTTAGTTTTCTTATATAATTATAATTAATCAAACTGTAGCTGATCATGGTCATGTACTTTTGCTACTCCACCAGTTCCTCATTTTGTACAGTTGGTTTCCAAAATATTTTGGCAGGGCATTTGAGACGCCTTACTTCTTTGTCATATATATTCTATGTTTACTATCCTCGTTTGACTAATTGAGACATTAGATATTCTATGTGACCCTAAGTGACTTGCTTGTAGAATGCACCCCTTGTCTAGTTACAGTTGTGACCGCAATACGATATTCTATATCTTGTACGGGATAGCTGGCCATGTCCGTCTTCGTATTTTGGTACTAGGGCATGACAAGGTTTTAGTGGTGGCCCATACAGGTCTATATTTTTAGACTTGTGGCATGTTATGGTCATAGGAGTCTCAATCAAATGTGTCTCCTTTGATATCTTGCTTCGTCTTCCTCGATATCAATGCTTGAACTGTTAAAACTACTTGCTAACTTATCCTTCTCATACTGTTCTTGATGTTTCTTGTCCTTTCTTTAGGGCTTCTTCAGTTGCTGGAGCTGCAGGCTTGGCAAGACAGGGTTTCCATGGGCAACAATGGGAGGTAGCATATGCTAAGAGTTAGATCAGGATAGAGCCAGTAGTTGAGCAACCTGGCACAGTGAAACCAGAAGTTGGACATGTTGAGCAACAAACCCCTGAGATCCCCATACCCCCAGTAGTACTCGCAGTACCAGCGCTACTTGACACTCTGGCATTATTATGGATCCTCCAGGGAATGATGGCTATGCAGCAACATCAGATGGCGTTGCAATAATATTAGAAATTTTAACAACAAGAGCATAATGCCTTATTGAGTCAGGGTTTACAGATAGCTCTGGAGAGAGGCAGAAGGACTGATTCGGGTGCATCGATTATATTTTGCTGACTTAACCCAAGGTACTTCGATGAAATAGAGGATGCCATCACAACAGATGCATGGTTGCAAGAGATTGAGATTATTTTGGCAGCAGACATCGAATATTCTAGCTGATGAACAAGTTGACCAGGTCCGACTACAGCTTCAAGCCCTTGCCCGTGATTGGTGGGCGTTAGTAGAGGTTGGCTTGACGCGTCCTATCTCTTGGGACAGTTTTAGGACTCAGTTTTGAGCAAAGTAATTTTGGAGTCGTCGCACAATATGAGCTTCAACAGAGGTTTATCGGTCTCAAGCAGGCTGGTAGGACTATGGACGGATATGCAACAGAATTCTGTACGCTTAGTAGATTCGCTCTTACCATGGTGGCTATGGAGTTAGACATAGCGATGAGGTTCTAGCAAGGATTTTATCTGGAGATTCTATAACTGGTAGAGGGGCATAACTACTAGACTTATGAGTAAGTATTGATAGCATCTCGGAGGCACGAGCTTGCCATGCAAAGCTTGTCGGTGAGGACGAGAGGCCAGAAGAGGTCTCATGCTCAGAGTGAAGGAGGTAGAGGAGTACCTTGGACGTCAGCACCATCACCTGGTATTCCTATCCATGATTCAATGCCGTGGAGGATGGCTGTTTCGACAGTGATAGCACCAGCTCGGAAGTAGCCGAGGCAGCAACAAAAGCAGCAGCGCCAGGGAGCACCGATGGGATATACATACTGTGGCAATGGAGGCTACACTAGATATGTGGGTAGGGCAGCCAATGGATTATATATGAGGTATGATATTTCCGATCATTGCAATGCCAATTGTCCGATGATGTAGAGGTCAGGAGGGCCAGTCCAACAGTTGCCAACACTGCCAATACCAGGGGCAGTTCAGCAAAGAGGGCCAACGATATCAGTACGACAATTAGCTCAGCGTCTGTTATCGATGCAAGCTCAGATATACCAACAATAACAGAATCAACATCAGGGTTAGCAGAGTCTACCGCAACGATTCCAAGGGAGGCAACAACGAGGGGTACAACAGGGCCAAGGACAAGCATTCACTTTGTCCTTGGAATAAGCTTTGGTATCAGGCAACGTGGTGGCTGGTAACATCTCTGTCGTATCTTTTTCTGCTGTCGCATTATTCGATTCAGATGCATCTCATTTATTTATATCTGCGCAATTTGTGACACGTATTAGATTGGAGTTCAAGGCGTTGCCAGAGAGGTTGAATATACTCACTAGTAATGGGCTCATAGAAGTTAGTAGAGTGTGTATAGCGTATTCATTTATAGTTTGCAGGCATTCATTACTAGTATGATTGATCGAGTTTTCTATGGATAACTTTGACGTTATCCTAGGCATGGACTGGCTGAGAGACAATCATGCTACGATAGATTGCCATAGGGGTAGGGTATTATTTAGTATCCCAGGCACAAAAGACTTTGCCTTTGATAGATCTGTGGGAGACCAACATGAAAAGAGGATCACAGTGGCAGCAATAGCAGAAGAACAACTTTTCGAGATAGTAAATGAGTTTCTAGATGTTTTTTTAGAAGAAATTTTAGGGTTACCCCCAGTAAGAGATGTATAGTTTTGTATAAAATTGATCCCCGGGGTAGGACCAATATCTTATAAGGTTCACCAGATAGCACCATCAGAACTAGAAAAGTTATACCAACATGTAGAAGAGCTGAAGACAAATAAGTTTATCCAAACCAGTGGATCACCTTGGGGAGCGCCAGTGGTTCTAGTAAAGAAGAAGGATGGGCCAACATGGTTGTATATCGACTACGGGCAGTTGAACAAAGTGAAAATGAAGAACAATTACCCATTACCAAGAACTGATGATTTGTTTGATCAGTTGAACAAAGCTAGGGTTCTCTCCAAGATTGACCTCCAGTCAGGTTATCATCAAGTAAGAGTTCGGGAGCAAGACATACCCAAGGTAATATTTATGTTACGATATGGGCATTATGAATTCTTAGATATGCTATTCGGACTAACAAATTCTCTGACAGTATTTTTGGATCTTATGAACCGCATCTTCATGTCGTACCTAGATCAGTTCGTTGTGGTTTTCATAGACGATATTCTCGTCTACTCCAGTAGCAAAGAGGAGCACGAAGAGCATCTTCAGAAGGTCATAAAGATTTTGAGGGAACACTAGTTGTATGCAAAGCTCAGCAAGTACGAGTTTTGGTTAGATCATGTATGGTTCTTGGGACACATTATCTCGGAAGTAGGAGTGGAAGTAAATCCAAAGAAGGTTGAGGCCATAGAAAGTTGGCCAGTTCCTAAGACGGTAGCTGAAGTGCGTAGTTTTTTGGGATTGACAGGATAGTACATGAGGTTTGTGGCAGACTTTGCTAGGATTTGAGCATCATTAATCTATTTGATTGGTCAGCAGAGTGTCAGACAGCCTTAAAAAAATTAAAGAAGAGACTAATTTTGGCACCGATTCTCACGCTTCCAGTAGGTTCTGGAGGGTTTACAGTATATTTTGATGCATCTGGCAAGAGAATGGATGTGTATTAATGCAACATGAAAGAGTGATAGCTTATGCGTCTTGGCAGCTTCAAGATCATGAGAAGAACTATCAAACACACGATTTGGAGTTGGCAAAATTGGTGTTTGCACTTAAGTTATGGTGGTAATACTTATATGGTGATTGGGTAGAGATATTTATAGATCATAAGAGCCTGAAGTATGTATTTACCTAGAAGGATTTTAACATGAGGCAGAGGAGGTGGTTAGGATTATTGAAGGATTATGATGTGGAACTCTAGTACCATCCATGCAAAGCAAATGTGGTAGCAGATGCTAAAGCATAAGAGGTAGTGCATATATGTTGACATCACAACGATATATATTGTAAGATCTTCAAGATATGGGTATTGAGATAGTACTTCCACATGATGCATAAATTTTTGCCAGCTTGCAAATACAGTCTACTTTGGTTGAGAGGATTAAGGCAGCTCAAGCAGAGGATCCGAAAGTTCAGAAGCTTCGGACAGAGTGCGAGTCTGGTCGCAAGAAGGAGTTAACAATTCATGAGGATGGAACACTTAGATTCGAAAATTGTCTCTTTGTACCGAGTGGAGATATCCGACAAGAAGTCATGACCGAGGCACACAGTTCCATTATTCAATTCATCCGAGAGGTACCAAGATGTATTAAGATATCAAGCAACATTTTTGGTAGAACGGGATGAAGAGGGAGATAACGTGATTCGTTTTTCGATGTTTGGTATGTCAGCAAGTGAAGGATGACTAGTAAAGACCAGTAGGATTATTATAGCCACTTCATAATTTGGAGTGAAAGTGAGAGCATATCACGATGGACTTTATGACCGGTTTACCTAGATCCCCGATTGGTCGCGATACAGTTTGAGTAATAGTGGATTGACTCATGAAAGTATCTCATTTTCTTCCTTTTCGAGTAGGACAGTCTACAGAACAGTTAGAAAAGATGTACATGCAATAAATAGTAAGAAAATATGGTCTCCCATGGAGTATTATATCAAATCGAGACACTCGATCCCTTTATATTTTTGGAAGAGCTTGTACCAGAGTTTGGGCACCAAGCTGAGGTTCAGTACCGCTTACCATCCTCAAACAGACGAATAATCAGAGAGAACCATCCAGACCTTGGAAGATATGTTGCGAGCTTGTACTTTAGTTTTTGGAGGGTCATGGGAAGATCACCTTCATCTCGTCGAGTTCTAGTACAACAATAGTTATTATGCGAGTATTCAGATGGCCCCCTTCGAAGCACTATATGGGATAAAGTACAGATCACCATTAGCATGGGATGATAATGGTGAACAAAAGATGTTAGGCCTAAAAATAATTACGCAGATAGTAGAAGTTGTCAAGCAGATCAGAGAGTGACTTCGGGTTGCACATGATAGGCATAGTCATTGGGCGGATCTGCATCATAGGCCTTTAGAGTTTCATGTCGGTGACCACATATTCTTGTTGATTATATCGACCTGTGGAGTCATTAGATTTGGGGTTCGTGGGAAGCTTAGTCCGTGATACGTTGGTCTGTTCGATATCCTCGAGCGGGTGGGCAATATTTCTTATCATCTAGCCCTTTCGCCTTTGCTATGTGAGGTGAACGATGTATTTTATATATCTCATTGCGTAGGTATGTCTCAGATTTGAGTTATATCCTCGACCATTCTGAGCTAGTCGTTCGTACCGACTTGTCTAATGAGGAGCAACCTGTATCCATTTTGGACCGAAGGGAGATGGTGCTTAAGAATCAGACTATTCGTCTTGTCCGGGTTGCTTGGGGTCATCACCCTTTGGGAGAGTCGATGTGGGAGTGCGAGGACGATATCCGATCTCGAGATCCACACCTATTCGACTCGGAAGGAATATTTGTCCTTTTGCCTTCATATCTCGAATCTCGTGATTAGTTCACCTATGCTATATGATATTACTTTTCTTTATTATATGATTGATTATTAATTGCGTGTGTAGATGTGCTTGTAGTTAGTATAGTGCTTATTCTAATTTCTCTAGCTAGCCTTGAGTTTGAATTCCGATTACAAAATTTTTCTAAGGTGGGTAGAGATGTCACTCCCTATTCCCGATATACATATTTGGGACGTATTATTTCTTGCTTGTATGTTTATTAGGTTGCATTGAGACTAGACCCATTCTTTGGTTAAGTGTGGTTCATGGTTTATTTTGGGGGTTGATTCAAGTTATGAGAGAACCCATGGTATAAACTTCAAACCCTAGCTATATAACTCAACTTTTTTCTCTTTTCCCTTATTCTCTCATATCTCCTCCTTCTTTCATTTTAGGCAAGTACACCTTGGATGATATGAAAAAATCCTTAGATTTTAATCCTTATTCTTTTTTTGTTTTTTATTAGTCAAATATGTGTATATTATTATTCTAAACACTTTTAATGTTTGAAGTTTTCGGTTTTGATTGGTAGATGTGAGTGGATATACATTTTTAGTTTAGTATTTTCATGGGTTCCATAAGTTTTTCTTGGTTTTGATATATTAAAATAAAGTATTTTAGAAAAAAAAATTCCTAGGTGATAGAGCATTCCATTTCTGGCATTTTGACTTTTGGCTCACTTGATTTGGAGTTGAAATAAAGTTTTTTTAAGGGAACAAGTTTTTGGGTTCTTGGAGCTTTTCCATGGCCGAACTTGCTGTTCTGGGACGATGTAGTACCATGCAGCCCAGCAACATGTGCCCCTCCAGTATGCTCCCATCTTGTTGGATGTATGACATCTCTGTGCATGCATTCTAAAGTCGAACACATCGTACCTTGAATGCATGAGAATTCACTATGGCCAGACTCCATGCGCCTATGCGGCCGAGACTATACGGCCACGAGCTATGCGTCTCTTCTTTTGGGTGCATGCTTCTGCATAACATTTATGCCTCTGTACGACTTTTATGACTCTGCACAACTTTTTATGCTTTTGTCTTATCTCTTTGACATTTTTGTCTTGTCATATCAAGTCACATCAGTCACTTCTCTGACTAGTATTTATTGCCTGTCACCTAGCACTTTCCTCGATGAATGGAATTTACATGTCTGTGCGCCCCATATTCCATGTGCCTCGATTCTCATGCGCCCTAATCGACTATTCGGCCTTGATCTACATGTGTGCATGCGGCCCCTGCATATTTTATTAAATTTATTTGGTTTGAATGTTCTATTGGACTTTTGATCATATGTGTAATCTTGATGACTGTGAGAGTATTAGACCCACCTGTGGGCCTGACCCGTCTATACGCCCTACCTGCTAGCATATGGCTTGATCTGAGGATTCCTATTATACGTATATATCTCTGGGATAACCTTGACTCCACCTAGTAAGCCATACAAGTTATTAGCCGATTATGTAATCGAGCTTGATTGTGTATTATATCTCCGGTTAAATAGTTTAGGAACATGAACTATCATGGTGCGATGGTCTAACCCTTGTCCTTGTCTGGTTTTAGAGTTAGATTGCTGTATCACGGTAGACTATGTACCAAAACTATGAGACATAACCATATATATATGTGTTTATTTCTTTCTGGTTTTGTTCCTTCATCCGTTCTTCCTTTATGGTACTTGTTATTTGAGGTCTAATCCCACTGGTTTTTTATGGACAGGTTTAGAGCCAGCATCCGAGGATCCAGCTTACTACCCTTTGAACAATGATGTGCACCAGACGGATGGCCGCTGAGGGACACGGGTGGGTTTCTTATTCACCGCTCGTTATTGTATATTTTCTTCTTTTTGGCGTTTAGCCACGGATACTTGTTAGCCGTAAATTTGGACATTTAGTTTTTCTACATGATTGTAATTAATCAGACTGCAACTGATTATGGTTGTAGAAGCATAAAAGGTGAACCTCATATAGATTGTGCAGTTTTCTACAAATAAACCCTACAAGTAGAAGAATAGCACACTTTTCACTTGTTCCAAAAGAAAGACGTGCATTCTCTTACTTTGGTGCACTTTTCATTAATTTTAGATGATGACACACTATTCAGAGAGTAGAAAAGTGGCATACTTTCTTAATGTTATAAAAGATGGCGCACAAATGATCTTCTCTCTCTCTCAACATTTAATGCAGCAGACTGACAGCTGACAAAGACAGAAATCGAAGAGTCAGAGGTCCTTATTACAGCAGAGATACGACACGTAGACCTAGGTTGTCGTTTAGCGACCCAGCCGCAGTGCCATTCTCCTTAAAATTGCGTCATAGTGCCATTTTTCTCAATAGTGCATCTTAGTGCCATTTTTCTTTAAAATTGTGCCTCAACGCCATTCTCCTTAGAATTGTACCACAATGCCATTCTCTTTAAAAGTGTGCTACAGTGCCATTTTTTTCAGAAGTGCGCCATAGTGCAATTTTTCTCAAAAGTGCGTTGTAATGCCACTCTCTTCAAAAGTGTGCCTTAGTGCCATTTTTCTCAAAAGTGCGCCGCGGTTCTATTCTTACTAAAAGGGCGCCAGTCTCCAGACGACTTCAAAATTGCGTATACTATCCTAACCGACAGTGAGCAGTTATGAATGCATGTCTTACATGTCGTACTTTTCGTGAAAGTTGTACAAATAACTGTCCCCCATGACCTATGCTTTCCTCATATAGGAAGCTACGTGTCATGCATGCAGCAAGTTGTGCACCCACTCATACAGAACATGGGGTGTTAATCCACCAAAACTGTGCGCATAATGGTAAAACAATATTGATTGTCTATTGTGCGCACACACTCTCTTAACTGCTCCTAAACTCTATAAATAGAGGCAACATCTATCTTCACACAGACATATATGGATATACAGAGACAGATAAAGAGAAAAAGGGGCTAGAATTGTCAAGTCTTTGAAATTCAAGAGCAGAGCGAGAGAAATAGAAGCTTCTCGTGTTATTGTGCCAGAGCTTTCTTACTGTTTAACTCTCCAATTTGTTCGCAGTAATCTTCAAGTCTTTGAAATTCAAGAGCAGAGCGAGAGAATTAGAAGCTTCTCGTTCCATTGTGCCAGAGATTTTTTATTATTCAACTCTCCAAGTTCTTCGTAACATTCCCTATATTTCTATGTCATCGTGTGCATTTCTTCATCGTCGAGTTGTCTAAGGAGTAAAGTGATCATTTGCAGATCAGATCTCTAAAACTATACTTTCTCAGAATCAATTGTACCTAGATTACTGTTTATGATCTCTTTTGTACTTTTTAATAGTTTGTAACACAAAAGTTCCATATAAAAACTTTTTTCGCAAACAAAGATGAAGACTCTGCTGGGAACTTCCTTCTCCTCTAACGAGATGGTGATAGCTTAACTTGATACTACTTATGTCGGCTTAACGCAGAAGACCTTGGTCTTGAAGTTCAACCAATATGCATATGAAGAAATGCTCCATTCTGGGGGTAGTGTTCACCCCTCATCCGCACTCAAGTCGAGAAAGACTCGCAAAGTGTGGGTGCCCAAACCTCGTCATGCATATCCCGAAGTTGCTGCCAACAAGGAAAAGAGCATTCTGATAGACGAGAGTTCTTTTGTTAATTATGTTCAGATCAATGCCTTGGTGGACTATTCCCTTGCATTAAACAAGTGATACAATTCAAGTAAGCCACGCAATTTCAAGCAAAGGGTGATCCACACCCAAGCTTCTGAATTCCTTACGTTAAACAAGGGATAAAATTCGTACAACTCATACAATTTTAAGCAAAGGGTGATCTACACCAAGCTCCTCAACCAGCACAAATTCGACGTAATATGTGAGGCAAGCAAGGCATGGACACCGTTGTCCAAACCAACCAGGGCACAAATGAAGTGTTGGTCAGGGAGAATCATAATCCTAACATCTTGATTACGTACACAATGAAGGGAAAATTATGCCACTCGTGCTCCAGGTCAAGACCTCCGTACAAAATTAAATGCGTGTAGACAAACTGTGCCAATTTGTCTGCGCCATAGAATATGCGCCAAACAGGAAAAATCTCTACACAACATGCTGATTGTGCGGATGTGCATAAAATGACAGTTAGAGAATGTCACGACCAGCACCCGCATGATCGGGGCACGAGTACGTGGGTACGTCCAGCCTAAGTCGCAACATCGACAGTAGAACGCTATCTAGGTTATCATTATCTATCTATCTATCTATCTATCTATCTATCTATCTATCTATCTATCTATCTATCTATGTATTATACTAGTAAAACTAGTACTACCATGTACTCAATCACAATAATCTAAAAGAAGAATGAACATGATAGATAATCAATAATATTCTATAAGAAAAGAACTAGGCAGGATATTGGAAGAAATACTAACTAGAACTCTACAAAAATCACATCAAGTCCATAGGTAATAGCAGTCTAGTCTAAGGCACCATTCTGAGATCCAAGAATGGATAGCACAATAATCACGAAAAAATATTATCTATTCAATATTGGATCAAGGTACACCTCTAGCAGCAGTTCCAATAAATGATAAAAATTATCTAACAGTAAATAGAGAGCATATACCAGATAAATAGAACATGGCATGAATATACTGAAATAAGAAAATATGAAAAATATATACAAGAAATATGAACATCATATATGAAAATAAAGAGATACAACTACCTAAGTGAGTGAGTACTAGTGACAATATGTGATCGGCTTGGGTACTACTCAAGAACCACGGGCCTGGTTAATCATATGTGCGGTGTATGAGTAACACTAAACAAGAAGAATAAGAACTGCGGAGTATGATCACATATCTATACTAAATACTTCTGCCCCCGACTGGTATAATAGATCCAACCATGGCACGCTATGACACAGGATTCTCTGAGAAAGGCGCTAATTTTCTCATAAATCAGTGTCCATACATGTACAAGAACAACGAGATCGCACAAGAAATATTCCAGGAACTACCAGGAATAACATCTCATAACGGATCCTGACGGGATCCAGGAATACCAATCCATGTAACTAAGTGTCAGAAAATCAATGATATCTACACTAAATACAATAAACATAGAGGAGATCATAAATAGTAAACTGTCAATGAATGTACTCGCCTGGAATCTGGTGAACAGTATCAAAGATGTCCGAAATGATGCCTCTGAGACCTAAATATGGAATATCACATTAACACAATGTTTTGAAATGATAAACAAGTTAAACTAGTCAGGTTCTAGGTCTTTGGGCCATCTCTAAGTCAAAGTAGTCAAACTAGGTCAACTCTTGGTCAAATTAGTCAAATTGGTCAAACTAGCCATTTCAAGATTATATTAACCTATATCTGGGTTTCTAGGTTGGTATCTTGATGATACTAGCAATACTAGATACAACTAGGTATTAGGATACTTTATAGTGTAAATATTAAACATATACTTACACTAGTTATTAATACTAGGTAACTACCATACATATATACTTATATTAATAAGTATAACTATTTTTCCTATACTAATTAGTAATATTAGGTAATGAGGATACAATATCATGTATTATATACATGTAGGCTCTATACTATTGATACTAATATAACTTAGCTATACTCTCGTCACATTTCCAGATACCATCAATTGCCCATAGCAATTGCCCCCTTCTCAGGTCCGCACCCAAGTAATATCCTTTGCTAATGTTGATACATTGGCATCATCAATCCTCTTTGATGCACTGCTGCCTACATATTGGCAAGACTATCACTGACACAATAGTATAATTCCACACAAACCCAATACCTACTTGATCACTGGTACCAACATTAAAACCTTAGTGTAACTAACTGACCAACCTGGTATCAGTTTACTTATCCTCACTGATACCCTAGTTCCCCAATCACTTACCTGTTACACATGCCTTACTTGGCTCGGGCAAGCATGTACCAAGTCACTGCCCCTTGTAGTAGATGATGCTACAAGCCATATGCCTGCAATCAATTGCATTCATAACAGATACCCCATGTATCAGTCTCAACACCAGTGTCGATCCTACATTCTGATACTGGATGCACTCTCTGTTACCCATACTTCATCCCACATGGTGCACACTCAATCACACACCCATGGAAAACAATATACTGTCATGTATCCATGACTTTTCATACTACCCCACACTCTGCCCAGTTACAATCTTCTCTCAACTTCAATACACTACCTCACTCCTCATAGTCCTTGATATCTGGTACTCTCTATACAATCAATACTCACATACACCCTCTGTTAACTATCTGTATTTGACCAAAAGTTGGACTCATACCTTAGTATCAGCTCCCCCATAGCGTGTTGCTAATGCTGCTACTACAACTGCTAACCCGACACCCCCAAGTCCATTTCAGTCCCAAAGTGGCACTGCATACAGTTGATACTGCTACCTCATTTCGTCCCCTCTCCACGTATATGACACATACTGCAATCATATAAATAAGCCCTTACCAGCTACCAGTTGACACCAAACATGGTCTGAACTGCAGACCCATCTGCATACTCACTGCCCCTACTGATTCTTGTATCAGTATATATGATACACTACAGAATACCATACCCTTCTCACCTTGCCTGTACAACAGACCAACTTCTCACAATAATTCACCTTCACAATAGTACCAAGCACTCCTCCCTTGAACCTGTACCCAGTCCCCAATTTGCAATAGTTGCTGCTAATGATTCATTTCCTCGTTCACATTGTCTTACTTGCAGGCTTTCTCCAACTATAGTGCAGTTACCCGAGATCTCTAGCTGACCTACACAACACTCCAATATCAACACCTCAACCCAACTCTCCCTCTACACAGGTCCTCCTCTAGACTGCACATATACACTAGTGCCTACCCAACACTCCTACATAGACACACACACACACAACTTGCAGTATACTGTGCCTGACCCCAACTCAACTTCTGATACAATCTGTATCAGTCCTCAACTAATACCATACCCGAGCCCCCCCTGTGATTTTTTTCTTGCTATTAATTGCCTGAACAGACCCCTCCAGTTGCAGATGACCCCAAAGCAGTAGCTACTGCTAACTCCTCTATTCCACTGCCATAGGCAGTGATTGCTGCTGCTACACTTAATTTCACTCTCTCCTCCATGCACATGTAGGACTTAAACACTCCATATGCCTTCCACCCGAGGCCCAACTGAACATTCATTCTCAACCCACCAGTATATCAGATTTCCCTCAACAACCATCTGCTGCTACTGCAGTTATACCCAAGTGTAATTAGTAACCTCTACTGCAAGTCTGAACCTGGACATGTATTTCCCCAACACCATATGCTGAGCACAATACTAACCATGGAACACTACAATTTTAATCCCTCTCTATATCCTAGACACCTCCTACTACTTGCAGGTGAGCTGCCCCATGCAGTCCCAAGCTCAACACCTCCTCTAATACACCCACACATACATCCCCCCCTTAATCACAGTCACTTATAATCTCAATCATATAGTATCTATATATATAGATACATGTATACATCTAAGCACATATATACCTATATATATATAATACTATCCAACTCACTAGCACTAGACCAAGTATCAAACACTTGGTGCGCACACATCAAGTTTCACACAATAACTCACGGTATACTCGTTATACGCACTCACAATACCACGATACACTCCCAAAACCCTATGAACACAACCACAATACTAAATGTACTATAAATAATATATTATTATAGCCATTTAGATGCAACATGAAGAATTTGACATGCTAGAACTCCCCACACATGCAAATATCCCTCCTACGATACCGTATCACGACGCATCACGATACACACTCACCGTATCCAATTGTGGACACGTACGCTCTTTCGAATCATGCACCCTACTCTAAAATCACTAGAGAAATATTTTATCAAACACCTAATGGCCCAATCTCGGATTTCTTCCAATTTGGCCATAAAAGCCAATGTAACTATCACCATACATGTCATATGGACATAATTCTTGATCCTATGGGTATCCCTAATCCAAGGGATAATTCCTAATAGTTAAACTACAGATTTAGAGTCTAATTAGAAGAAAAAACTGAATTGTACCTATTGGGAGATAGATTCCCAATGAAAGTTTTCAATGAATACAAAGAAGCCTCAACTTGTGTAAATTATTCCAAATTATAGATCCTTGCATTCTTCTTGCTCCTAGCGTCTCCAATGATGAAGTAAGGGTGAATTTGGATGAGATGTGGTAGATATTTGATGTAGGTTTGGTTGAGAAAAGAGGGAATTTGGGAAAGAACTATTCTAGATCTAAAATTGGAATAAAAAAAGGAAGGAGAAGAAAGAGAATGCTCTCTATATGGCCGGACACCCTAGCTTGGTCTCCAAGCAATATATATTGACCCTAAAACCCCTTGGGGCTTGTCATGAAGGAATGAGATTAAGGTGGGAGCTTCTACTCCTAATGGTTAGTTAATCAATTTACTTAACTTAATAAAAATGACTAGCTATTGGGCTCAAGTCTAGTCTCACTAATGTTGGTCCATGACAAGTCTAGTTAGGTCCAATTAGGTTTACTAACGACTAGTAATGGCTAACAATTAACCATTAAATATATACATTATATATAACATATACAACCCTACCAATTATTAGAATAAATATAATCCAAAATATCAATACTAGTTATTTTAAAATAAAATATCACTAAAAACAATAGTTTTTGAAATACCAAATTAACAATATTATCCATATTTAGGAAAAGACAAAATACCCCCTTCCGAGAAAGTGGTAGTGACAACTCTACCCCCCTTAGCAGAATTTCTTCCTCGAAATTAGAACACCTCGCCCCTCTCTCTTGGGCCAGTTATAACCTACTAATAAAAATTATACTACGGTCAAACCCCCAACAATCATAGTCCATGACAGTCCTATCATACAACCTTGCAACTCTACTGAAGTAAAAGCCATGCATGGATATAGTCTCTAACTGTCAAGAATTGCAATCTCAAACATGGTCACTTACTAACTATACCTTAGCCAGATTATCTATCATGGGTTACTACTTCTAATACTACTGGTATAATATAGTTCTAGGCCATGGGCATACTTAACTCACTAGCACATACCACCAAAAATAATGTAATAGTACCTCTAGAATACCCTCTTCCTTTATCTGTCTTAGTTCTTGCAATCACTTAGAAACTGCTTAACCATTCTTCTGTCAATGAACACTTGTTTACACTCTTAATCATCCACTCTATTGGTACACCCTTACCAATCTTGGATATTCTTAATAGAATGCTAACCCAAGTCTTGACACTATTTACATAAGGCACTAACTCCTATATATGTCACTTGTGTGATATTCTTATACCAGTTTACTTGTGTCTCTCTTCTATACTTGGTACACTAGCTACTAGAATGCCAGTTCCCTAAACCTCCATAATACTTGAGATACTATGGATCTTGCTACTAAGGTACTCCTCATATCTGGTATATGGTGCAAACTCATACTCTAACACTTAACAATCATTCTAGGATATTCACCTATATTTGGTACTACTACAATATACATAAATATTTCCTAACCACTGTGAAACTATGATGTCTTACTGGTACCCTTATACCCACCATATTTCTCACTGATACATACTACTTCTATACCCAAAACTAGCAAGGTACTATACCTACTGAACTTACTTCTATATAGGTTACCCCTTTTACTAACTGCATGTAACACTTGTAATCTAACTCCTAAATACCCCTTCATCTATATTAACTGATACACTCATATGATATTATCATATACAAAATATTCACTGATATTAACATATTACTCAGCTTAACCCTGATATACCCTGAACACTGGTACTTCACTTCACCAGTATAAAATTCATACATCATCCATTGTGCACTGTACATACAATTCTAGATACTGTACTTCCTTTCTTTACCTATCACCCTCTAGTCACATCAACAGCCTCAATTACTAGGTGATATACCCTCACTAGACATATACTGGTGCACTTATATCTGCCTAACTTTCACAAGTAACACAAGTCCTGCTACCTAGCACAATACATTCTAATACCATCACACTCACCTATGCACTTATAGGTACCAATCTATCATGGCACACTCACTAGTACCTTAACTGAATACGTATTCTCTATGCAATCATGTGTCAAACACCAATAGAATAGGGAGGCTCCATAAATTCCAAAACAGTTTCATGATATTCAATAGCTACCTGGGTCACTCAACTATCTGAATTTACATCTACCAGGAACATGCTTGCTGACACTGATACCAACTCCTAAAATCATAAATGATACTCTCTACTCCCTTCTACCATTGGTATCAGTTCTAGATATATTGACACCTATCATAGAACTATTGCTATAAAGGTACTGTAGTATGAGTTATCTCTAACTGATGCATATAGCTCACATGCCCAACCATGAACCACTCACAGACTCACAAACTAAACTCTAAATAATTTACACTAATACTCAAAGACACAAACCTAATTGTAAGTCACCAAACTATTACTCTATCAAGGAACCCTAATAAAATAAAGCTCTATAAGAAACTGGACTAAAGGAACTGAAGGTATTCCTATTCCTGAGCTAATAGTGCTGATGGAACAGAATCCTAAAATAACAGAAGTGGAATGATAGAGATGATACATTAAGAACCAGTTTAAGATACAATCTGATAATCATACGCGTCTGTCCGAAATTATGATACTCAGAATCTTCACCACGCTAGTAAGCATAGCTGCGATAAACGATAGAGTCCATAACTACGATATGCACCTCTATAATCATGTTATCTAGAATTCTTACCACGCCAACCGGTGTGGCTGCGAGAAACTCTAAATTTCATAACTAAGATATGTACATTCGAAGTCAGGTCTCTACGTTTCCGCCATGCTAGATAGTATGGCTGCGATAAACTCTAGGCCCCATAACTAAGACATACATTTATCTTTCTCACTGTCCTCATCAATATATGTCATCAGAATATACCGTAATTCAGTCCATAAAATTTATCTCGATATAAAATTGAAGTCAAAAACGAACATCAAGGATCAAATTCAACAACAATAAGCAAAAGTGAACGGAAACAAGAGGAAAAGATTTTGAAGTAGTATTTTTAGTAAGATTCTCAAAGGTCATCCTAGAAATCTCTCAAAAAAATCCTAAATTTATGATTGAGTATCCTATCATCATAATATCTTATATCCTATATCCTATTGCAGGCTCGTAGTAGTACAACTAAGCCATCGCACTTCCAAGATATCACACAACTTGTGAAGTCTGACCGGCATGGGCCACCACTAAAAATGTGTTACAACCAGCACCCGCATGATCGAGGCACGAGTACGTAGGTACGTCCAGCCTACGCCGCAATATCGGTGATAGAATGCTGTCTAGGTTATCATTATCTATCTATATATCATACTAGTACAACCAGTACTACCATGTACTCAATCACAATAATCTAAAAGAATAATGAACATGAAAGATAATTAATAACATTCTACAAGAAAAGAACTAGGCAGGATATGGGAAGAAACACTAACTGGAACTCTACAAAAATCACCTAAAGTCCACAGGGTAATAGCAGTCCAGTCTAAGGCACCATTCTGAGATCCCGGAATGAAGAGCACAATAATTACTGCAAAATATTATCTAGTCAGGATTGGAGCAAAGTAGACCTCTAGCAACAGTTGCAATAAATGATAAAAACTATGTAACAGTAAATAAAGAGCATATACTAGATGAATAGAGCATGTCAGGAATATACTAAAATAAGAAAATACGGGAAATACATACAAGAGGTACGAACATCATATATTGAAATAAAGAGATACATCTACCTAAGTGAGTAAATACTAGTGGCAACATGTGATCGTCTTGGGTATTGCTCAAGAATCAAGGGCCTAGTTAATCATAAGAGGAGAACAAGAACTGCGGGGTATGATCACATATCTATACTAAATACTCCCCTCCCCCGACTGGTATAATGGATCCTACCATGGCACGCTGTTACACAGGATTCTCTAAGAAATGCGCTAATCTTCTCATGAATCAGTATCCATACATGTACAAAAATAACATGCTTGCACAAGAAATACGCCAGGAACTACCAGGAATAACATCTCAAGATTGGATGCAGGAATAACAATCCGTTTAACCATGTGCCAGAAAATCAAGGATATCTACACTAAATACAAGAAACATAGAGGATATCATAAATGAAAAACTGTTAGAGAAAGTACTCGCCTGGAATATAGTGAACAGTATCAAAGATATCCGGACGGTGCCCCGGAAACCTAAATATGGAATATCACATCAACACATTATTTTGAAATAATAAACAGGTTAAACTAGTCAGGTTCTAGGTCTTTAGGCCATCTCTAAGTCAAAATAGTCAAACTAGGTCAACTCTAGGTCAAACTAGTCAAATTGGTCAAACTAGCCATTTTTAGATTGTATTAACATATATTTGGGTTTCTAGGTTGGTATCCTGATAATACTAGCAATACTAAGTAAAACTAGGTATTAGGATACTTTATAGTGTAAATATTAAACATATACTTACACTAGTTATTAATACTAGGTAACTTATATACATATATACTTATATTAATATGTATAACTATTTTTCGTATACTAATTAGTAATACTAGGTAATGAGGATACAATATCATGTATTATATACAAGTAGGCTCTATACTATTGATACTAATACAACTTTGCTATACTCTCATTACATTCCCTGATACCATCACTTGCCCATAACAATTGCCCCCTTCTCAGGTCTGCACCCAGGTAATATTCTTTGCTGATGTTGATACATTGGCATCATCAATTCTCTTTTATGCACTGATGCCTACATATTGGTTACACTATCACTGACACAAGCGTAAAATTCCATACAAACCCTTATACCAACTTGATCACTGACACCAACATTAATACCTTAGTGTAACTAACTGACAAACTTGGTATCAGTTTACTTATCCTCACAGATACCCTAGTTCCCCAATCACTTACCTGTTACATAGGCATTACTTGGCTCGGGCATGCATGTACCAAGTCACTTCCCCTTGCAGTAGATGCTGCTACAAGCCATAAGCCTGTAATCAATTGCATTCATAACAGATACCCCACGTATCAGTCTCAACACTAGTGCCTATCCTACATTCTAATTCTGGATGCACTTTCTGTTACCCATACTTCAACCCACATGGTACACACTCAATCACACACCCATGGCAAATAACACTGTTATGTATCCTTGACTTTCTATACTACCCCACACTCTGCCCAGTTACAATCTTCTCTCAACTTCAACACACTAGCTCACTCCTCATAGTCCTTGATATCCGGTACTCTCTATACAATCAATACTCACATACACCCTGCAATCACTATCTGTATTTGACCAAAAGTTGAAATGATACCTTAGTATCAGCTCCCCCTATAGCTTGCTGCTAATGCTGCTACTACAACTGCTAACCCGACACCCCTAAGTCCATTTTAGTGCCAAAGTGGCACCGCATATAGTTTCTACTGCTACCTCATTCCTCCCCTTCTCCACATATATGACACACACACACACTGCAATCATATAAATAAGCCCTAACCTGCTGCCTGCGGATACCAAATCTGAACAAGGTCTAAACTGTAGACCCATCTGCATACTCATTGCCCCTACTGATTCTTGTATCAGTGTATATGATAAACTACATAATACCTTACCCTCCTCACCTTGCCTGTACAAAAGACCAACTTCTCACAGCAATTCACCTTCACGACAATACCAAGCACTCCTCCCTTGAACCTGTACCCAGTCCCCAATTGCAATAGTTGTTGCTACTGATTTATTTCCTCGTTTACATTGTCTTGCCTGCAGGCTTTTCCCAACTGTAGTACAGTTACTCGAGATCGCTAGCTGACTTACACAACACTCTAATATCAACACCTCAACCCAACTCTCCCTCTACACAGGTCCTCCTCTAGACTGCACATATACACTAGTGCCTACCCAACACTCCTACACACACACAACTTGCTGCATACTGTGCCTGACCCTAACTCAACTTCTAATACATGATGTATCAGTCCTCAACTAATACCATACCCGAGCCCCCGCCTGTGATTTCCTTCTTGCTATTAATTGCCCGAATAGACCCCTCCAGTTACAGATGACCCCAAAGCAGTAGCTACTGCTATCTCCTTTATTCCACTGCCATAGGCAGGGACTGCTGCTTCCATACTCACTCTCTTCTTATTGTACTTGCAGGACTTGAACACTCCATATGCCTTGCACCCAAGGCCCAACTGAACCTTCATTCTCAACCCACCAGTGTATCAAATTTTCCCCAACATCCATCTGCTGCTACTGTAGTTATACTCGAGTGTAATTAGTAACCTCTACTGCAGGTCTGAACCTGGACATGTATTTCCCAAACACCACATGCTGAGCACAGCACTAACCATTAAACACTGCAATTCCAATCCCTTTCTATATCCTGGATACCTTCTACTACTTGCAGGTGAGCTGCCCCATGCAGTCCCATGCAGCCCCATGCAGTTATGCTCGTGATACGCACTCACAACACCACGATACACTCCCAAATTCCCACGAACACAACCACAATACTAAATGTACTATAAATAATATATTATTATAGCTATTAAGATGCAACATGAAGAATTTGGCATGCTAGAACTCCCCACACATGCTAATACCCCTCCTATGACACCGTATCACGACGCATCGCGATACACACTCACCATATCTAATTGTGGACATGTACGCCCTTCCGAATCATGCACCCTACTCTAAAATTACTAGAAAAATATTTTATCAAACACCTAATGGCCCAATCTCGGATTTCTCCTAATTTGGCCATAATAGTCAATGTAACTATCACCATACAAGTCATATGGACCTAATTCTTGATCCTATGGATAGCCCTAATCCAAGGGATAATTCCTAATGGTTAAACTATAGATTTAGAGTCTAATTAGAAGGGGAAAACTGAATTGTACCTATTGGGAGATGGATTCCCAAAGCAAGTCTCCAATGAACACAAAGAAGCCTCAACTTGTACAAATTTCTCCAAATTGTAGATCCATGCCTTATTCTTGCTCCTAGAGTCTCCAATAGTGAAGTAGGAGAGAATTTGGATAAGATTTGGTAAAGATTTGCTGTAGGTTTTTGGTGGAGGAAAGAGGGAATTTGGGAAAAAAACTATTCTAGATCTAAAATTAGAATAAAAAGAGGAAGGAGAAGAGAGAGAATGCTCTCTATATGGCCGACCACCCTAGCTTGGTCTCTAAGCAATGTATATTGACCCTAATACCCCTTGGGGCTTGTCATGAAGGAATAGGATTAAGGTGGGAGCTTCTACTCCTAATGGTTAGTTAATCAATTACCTAATAAAAATGACTAACTATTGGGCTCAAGTCTAGTCTCACTAATGTTGGTCCCTGACAAGTCTAGATAGGTCCAATTAGGTTCACTAACAACTAATCTAACTAATGGCTAACAATTAACCATTAAATATATATAGTTTATATAATATATACAACCTTACCAATTATTAGAATAAATATAATCTAAAATATCAATACTAGTTATTATAAAATAAAATATCACTCAAAACAATAGTTTTTGAAATACCAAATTAACAATATTACCCGTATTTAGGAAAAGATAAAAATACCCCTATCCAAGAAAGTGGTAGTGATAGAGACAACTTCCTCTTCTCGCTAAAGAGCAAAAACTCGAGATATGATGAATCACTTGCTAATCAAGCCAGCACATCACTCTATACACAAGGGACAAAAAATATGCACAGAAGATTCAATATATCTCATATAAAGAGGTAGAGTGCCCTCTTCCTCCTATTCTCTTTCCTCTTTAGATTTATGTGAGCTTATTGTACAAAAAAATAAAGAGAGGGGCCTCTCTGACATTACAACGATGTTTTCTAATGAACATCGCTGCAATTATCATAAAGTTGCAATCGAATATTGCTGTGCATCACCAAAATGGTTTATATTTGACCGATTGACTTATACTATGTCTCTTAAGGCTCAACATACAATGCAAGTTGACAATCAGGAGCACGATGATGAACCGCTTTTTGCTTCAGCATATATTGCTTCGCATCTTCTGTGGTAAGAGACAATCAAGAATAAATTCTTCAAGAACACCCAGCCAGAAGAGATTTGACAAACTCGTCGACTCCTTTGATGGAGTATACCAAAATACTCGTTCTCGGAGACGGGAGCTCATTCGTCACGAGAATTCCCATTCCTCAGAATCCGTAGCTGGGGGTAGCAATCCCCTCGATTCTGAATCTGACAATGTAGACTCCAACTACACGGTTCTTTCTACCAATCTCTCTGTCGTGCACAGAGATGTTAGCATTTACGCCGTCGGTGATGAACAAGATGCTTCTCCATTAGAAGACACTGAAAAATGCCTCAACTCACTAGAGACCGTTCTTAAGGACATGCACACTATGATGCAAAATATGCATTAATGATGACAACCCAATATTCTGCTACACCAGCACCCGTCCAAGTGGCTTCATTCATACCTGCATAACCTACTCCTGGAATAACACCTTTGCAGGATAACACTAGTCCAGAAGCGGTCAAAAACTGAGAGTTAGTAACACCAACTCTTAATCCTCTCAATATTGAGGGTGGATCTCCGCCGATGATTATTCTTATTCAATTAGGATCCTATCAGTCAGCCGTACCACTCCGACTAGAAGATCCTCTCAAAACTATCCGAGAGTTGCGTGCACAGGTCAATAGTTTAAAGAATAAAGACCAACTCCGCAATAGGGGTTAAACAACATTATCCTCTGCATTGGGATAATGTTCCGTTCCCTCATAAATACAAATCCCAATCATAGTCTTGTTTGAAGGAAGGACATCACATAGCCAATATATCAATTACTTCAATATGATAATGGATCTTCTGCAGAAAGATGATGCTCTCCTTACCATATTATTCATGGGATGCTTGGACGGTATAGCCTACGATTGGTATCACAGTTTACATGATAACTGCATATCCTCGTTTGATGACATAAAGTATATTTTTCTCTCACGATTCTATGAGGGAGGCATGGATATGATGATGTCTTCACTCATCGATATAAAACATAAGGAGAAGGAATCCTCTCGTGAATTTGTTGAGCATTTTAGGCAAGCAACTCTGAAGTTACCCTCCAGTATTCCAGACTCCGCATTAATTGATTCCTGAAAAAAGAACCTACTGCCTATAGTAGGGCTCTGGACAGGTCCAACTTAATTTTGAGACTGAACGACGTTCATCATCAGGGCCGAAGCTGCTGAAGGCAACGCAAAAATGACACGCAATTTGGGGTTATAAATGACCAATGCGGAAGGGAAGCGAGCCTCCAATAGTACGAACAATTGCAACAACAAAGGAAATGAGGCCTTGGTGATAAATCTGTCAAAGCGACCCACCTCTCCTCAAATACAAAATCCTATAGAGTCTTCCAGGCCTAAGGAAGAATATTCGTTTGACGAGAGCGATATCCCCAACATTTTTGAATACTTGATAAAAAGCAACAAGTTACAGTTGTCTGATGTCAAGAGACCAAATGAGGCTGGTAAAACAGATGATCCAAAGTACTGCTTGTACCATTGATACATAAATGACCCTACCAAGGCTTGTTACATCTTGAAAAGGAAGATACAACAGTTGATAGATGCTAAAGTTATCACCCTTCACAACTAAGAAAAGACTGTCACTGCCAATATGTTGTCCCTTCAATTCTGTGACTTTCCAGCACAAGAAGTCCAGAACGACGTCGTCCCAATACCTCGAGCTAAGATGGAAGTGGTAAATATTTAGCCACCTAAAAGTCAAATAGAGGAATTGGTGCCTCTTAGCATAGATCATGGCAAGATTATGTGGATTCATCCCGATCTGCTGTCAGATTGGCACCTGGGAGCAACATCTTCCAATTAAAAAATCTAAGAAGGTCAAAAGTATAAATCATGAAATATGATTTCTTCGGATCCTCATTTAGACCTAGATCAGAACCAACATCATGAAGATGTATCTCTCGATGTCATATTTTAAAATTTGAGCATTACCCAACTAAGCTCTGTTCGCAAGCTTTGCTTGACGCACCGACAATGGTCCATGATTTGCAGCGTTCCACTATATAGGGCACAAAAATCTTCAGTGCTTATGAAGGTGTTCCTACACAAATTCCTCCTCCTCGATCTGCAACCATTAGACAATTGACCTTGGCTTAGGTGCTTGAGGAGGATTGCCCCCAATTTCATCGGTACAGACAAAAATCTGTACACTTGATAAAAAAATAGGGTATAATTTCCAGAAAGCTGAAGGTTTGAACTTTGACAAGTGATGACGTATTCCTCTACAACTTCGATGACAGTCCAATAAATCGTATAGTAGATTGGACTATGACGAGACCATATCATAGACTCACACCAAGAAAGGGTATGATAAAAGAAACTCAAGTCCTGTAATATGGTACTTCTTTCTGCGATGTCCGAAGAAGAAGCCATGACTTGTATCTGGTCTGGCAAAGATTATCATAAAACTTATGAATTTATCCCAGAAGATATTTCTGACACTCTTCCTACTTCACCAACTCATGTTGCTCCGGTCATAACCGATCAAGGTCCTTCGAAGCCTACTACGGCAGAGAAAGGAAAGCAACAGGAAGTACGCTTTGACAAATCTCTGAAGAAGAATGTACCCCAAGGACTTGAAAATCCCTACAATTTTGACATATTGGTACAACTGGCCAATACACTAGTCCAACTCTCCATATTCTAGTTGCTTTATTTTTTGAAGGAGACTCATGAAGTTTTGAGCGAAGCTCTGATACATGCGGAAACATGCTTAGATCAACTCAAGACACCTGATGAAGAGCCATTAGCATGTCCACAATGCCATAGCATGATCAAAAATATTTCTAACATCACCTTCATGCAAGATAACATGCTACTCAAAGATAATCACCATGATAGGCCTTTGTGTTATACCGATTACATCGGATCAATTAAGGTAAACCAGATTCACGTCAACCCTGCTTCTTTACTCAACATCATTCCTAAAAGTCTACTGAGAGGATTGAAGATACCGATGCATAACCTGTCTGCTACCAGTACTACCATTTTAGGCTTCAATGCTGGAAGAAGTAAACCACTGGAAAAGATACGCCTAAAATTCAGATAGACGATCTATGTACTGAAGTCACATGCTATGTGTTTGACTCTGACATATCCTACAATATTTTGCTAGGGCGATCATACATACACAAGCATAAAATTATACTCTCCACCCTATATCAATGCTTCAAGTATGTGAACAGTAGATGAGAGATCGAAATAGAGGTAGATGACCTCAACCCTTTCAAAGGTGTCGAAGCCTATTTTGCTGACTCCGCACTCTATACACCAGAGTATATGAAAGAGAAATTTAATCAAGCTAGTGATGAAGCTGAAAACACACCAAAAGAAGAGCCTATGATAATTAGAGTCAAAGGACGTACTACCCATCTAACTTTTTCGAATTCTCTCGACATCAACCTTTATAAGTCATCTCCAATGGTCATCAACATTCGATGCAATGAACAACCAACACTAGAGAATGAGCCACTTATTATCGACCTTCGTCATAACAATCAATCAACATCAGGGAATTATTCCTTAGTCATCAATCTTGCCAAGCCTCCTGTGAAGGCTGAAGATTCTATCGACTATGTGAAAGATTAAGAAATATTATATTTCATGAATAAAGAAGGCACTACTCCACACTACGTTGATGTTGAAACCTTTGCTAAAAAATTCTTAAAGGCTCTTCACCTCTACAAACCTCTACCCATACCCGTGATATCTCTTTTCCAATACGGTTCATCATATGAACCATTTGAGGACACTACTAAAAATTGCGGGATTAGCGATGTTTTTAGCGACGTCAAAGTAAAACGTCGCTAATATTAAAGATATCAGCGACTCCAAAGAATAACGTCGCTATAAGTCGCTGTTTGGCGACATATAGCGATATTTAGCGACTGTAATTCAGTTTTTTGAAAGAATAGTCGCTATAAGTTTATTTAAGGGTTAACGAATAATCTATAACGTTGAGTTATATCATTAGCGACGTTTAGCGATGTATTTAGCGCCGTTAATCTTTTAAATATTTAGCGATGTATTTAGCGAAGTCTATAACGTTGCTACATATTTTTATTAGCGACGTCATAAGTTAGCGTCTCTAAACGTCGCTAATTTATTTTATTTAGGGTTAACGAATTCCTCTTTCCTCCATTTCCTTCGATCTCTCCAAAATTTTAAATCCCCCCTACGTCGTGTCTGACTCCACTCCTCCCTTCGGCGTCGCCTCCTCCCTCCAGGCGCCCCACCTCGGCGACCCCCTTCCGGCCGGCGTCCCCTCCTCCCTTCGGCGTCCTCCTCCCTCCGGCGGATCCTCCTCCCTCCGGTGCTCTCCTCTCTCTAGCTCCCCTACTCCTCAGTCGGTGAGTTCCTCACTCTGTCTCCTTTCTCTGTCTCTGTCTCTCTCTAACACGACACAATACGGCACAACATGACACACACTAACCCTAACCCTAACCCTAACTCAAATACACACACATATACACAAGTACGCGAACACACTAACATATGTAGACACTAACCCTAATACTGACATGGACACACGGATACACACAAACATAGACAAGACATGACATAGACATGACATGGGATACGAAACAGATACACACTGACATGACATAAAATATGACACAGACCCTAACCCTATCTCTCTTCTAGTTAGCTGTCTGAGTTTAGATACAACCTTGCGTATCTGTATCATATATAATATGATGCAGATCTTGACTCAAGAAGAGTCGTATACACGGACACAGAAATGACTCTTTAAAGCCGAGACACGATACGGTATTGGCTTCTTCTTGAACTCGTATCCAACTTGGGCTGAGGCTTCTTACTGCACGAGCTGTTGTGTTGGCTACTGCAGACTGCTTTACCTGCTGTTGAAGGCTCTGTAGTGCACTGGCTCTGCTGCTACTTGCTAAGTTTACTTGCTGTTGTGCATCCTTCCTGCTGTACACTGTACAGTATTGCTGCACACTGATTCCTCACTGCTGCATTGTGCAGTACAACTAGTTGCTACTGCTATAAACTGTTGTATGCTTCCCCTTGTACTGTGGTAGCACAGAGCTGCACACTGCTCAGTTGTGCTCCACCTTGCTGTGCTAGCACAGAGCTGGCATACTGCTCTCCCTTCAGTTGGTCACTGCCAAATGATGCGCACTAAAAATTGTGAACTGCTCTCCCTAGTGACCCGAGCTCACTCAATCACTCAAACAACCATATGCACACAAACACATACATAGGGCATTGTGTATCAAGTTAGACCAGTTCTTACCTTCCTCCAAAGAATCATACTGTATTTAACTATTTATAGGACACATACTGTCATTTTTGCCGAAGTATCTAGAAATGAATATAAATTACTAACTGCGTCATCGTTCGTAGATGTACAACCGTTATCCTGATGACATGTGCGGTGTGCGGGGTGAATTCATTGAGGGTGTATAGCAGTTCCTGCAGTTCTCCAAGGCGTTCCCTCAGTACATGAAAGGTACCAAAATTAAGTGTCCGTGTGTGAGATATCGCAACTTAAAATATCAACCAAAAGTGAAAGTCACATATCATTTATACTCGAAGGGCTTTACTCTGAATTACTATTAGTGGACTACGCACGGAGAACTTGTGTCTCTAGCATTATAGTCGGAGCTTATGTGGAGCCGTATATGGATGTCCACGACCACGCTGCTGACGGGTGGGTGAACATAATTTTTGATACGGCGGGGCCTAGTTTTAATTCGGACAATCATGCTGCAGCTGAGGAGGCACCGAATGCCGATACTGTAAAGTTTATGGAGTTGTTGGAGAATAAAAGGACTCCATTATATCCTGGTTGTGAGGATCATTCACGTTGGAGATGGTTACAAGATTGTTGAGCATCAAGTCCGATTTTAACATGTTGCAAGAATGCTATAACCGACTAATAGATTTGATTATAGAGATCTTGCCCGAGGGTGCAAAGTTGCCTAAAGACTTCTACCGATCTAAGAGGATGGTAAGATCGCTCTGGATGGGATACGAGAAAATCGATGCATGTCGCAATGGGTGCATGTTGTACTACAAATACGACAAGGATAAAAATGCGTACAGATTCTGTGGTACTAATCGCTACAAGGCCACTAGTAGAGAAAAGTATGTCGGTGCAAGAAAGCCTACCGATTCGATGCACTACTTGCTTTTGACGTCGCGGTTGCAAAGGTTGTCTATGGTTATGGAGAATGCAGAAAACATAAGTTGGCACAGGCAAAAACAGTTCGAAGAAGTATTGGATCATCCATTCGATGGAGAAGCATGGAAGCACTTTGATCAAGAGTATCCAGATTTTGCTTCGGATCCGCGTAATATCAGATTGGGGCTCTCCTCTGACGATTTTATCCCATTCAGACTTTCGGGCTCCCAGTATTCATGTTGGCCTGTGATCGTCACTCCGTACAATCTACCTCCTTGGATGTGCATAAAGACTCCATATATGTTCCTAACCGTTATTATCCCAGTTTCGAACAATCCGAAGAGGAACATCGATGTTTATTTACAGCCTTTGATAGATGAGTTGAATCAGCTGTGGAAAGTAGGTGCCAACATGTACGATATTTCTAGAAAACAGAATTTTCAGAAGAGGGCAGCACTTATGTGGACCATTAACGACTTTTTGGCCTATGGAATATTATCGGGATAGAGCACTCATGGTCGTCTCTCATGTCCGTATTGCATGGACCATCCTAAGGCTTTCTATTTGAAAAATAGAGGCAAACCGTGCTTCTTCGATTGCCATCGATAATTTCTATCGAAGGATCATCTGTATCGAAGGAATATGAATGCTTTTCATGCGGGCGTTATGTAGAAGGCCAATCCACCTCCAAGGTGGCCCGAATATACGATATGGGAAGAGGTAAAAGATTTACCAAGTGCTATCGAAGAGCCTGCTAAGGGGTACAAGTGTGACGGATTTGGTCGCACCCATAACTGGATGAAGAGGAGTATATTCTGGGATCTGCCATATTGGAGCACCAATCTGATCAGACATAACCTTGATGTCATGCATATCGAGAAGAATGTATTTGATAACATAATTAATACTATAATGGAGGTAAAGAGGAAGACAAAAGGTAATCCGAAGGCCAGGTTGTACTTAGAAAAATATATAGACGTCCTGTTTTGCATTTAATAGAGGAGAGGAATGGAAAGTTAAAGCAGTCTAAGTCAGTTTTCTCACTAGAGAAAGAGGATAAAGGGAGACTTTTTAGGTGGATTCAGGGTCTAAAGTTTCCAAACGGGTGCGTATCAAACTTAAGAAGATGCGTCGACCTCAAGGAGAACAAACTGGCGGGTATGAAGACCCACGATTGTTATATATTCATGGAGAGGTTAATTCTGATTGCATTTTAGGAATTCCTACTACAGGTCATTTGGGATCTATTGACAGAGCTCAGCATATTCTTCAGAGATCTTTGTTCTACTAAGTTGCTCGTCGATCGTCTAGAAAAGCAAGAGAAGGATATTACGGTAACACTATGTAAGATCGAGAAGGTATTTCCTCCTGGATTCTTCGACTCTATAGAGCATTTGCTAATTTATCATTCCTATGAGACATGTGTTGGTGGTCCTGTCGGCTATCGGTAGATGTACCCCTTCGAGCGGCATCTGAATCACCTAAAGAGAAAGGTAAAAAACAAGGCACGGGTTGAGGGCTCTATTTGTGAAGCTTATGTTCTCAAAAATATTACAAACTTTTGCTCGACGTATTTCAAATCTCATGTTTCTACTAATAGAACGGGAGCCCCGAGATATTTGAATTCAATGCGTCCGGAAAGTCTTCGGGGAAAATGAAGAAGAGATATTTGAATGACGATGAGCTAAGGGCTGCTCAGTTGTATATATTACTCAATTGCGACGAGGATGAAGTGGAGAAGCTAGAGGGGTAAGTAATTAATACGTACACGTTTATATTATCTCAATGTAATAGTATAAGCTACTATTATGCTACTAATCAGCAGTTGCTTCGTTGTTTTTCAGCACATATAATGATGAGTTGAGGTCGGTTAGACCCTACATAACAGACGAAGAAGTAGAACAAGAAATGAGATGCTATTTTCCTTCTTGGTTGAGCGTATATGTAAGGATCTTGGTAATTACTTTTTTTTTCTGCACTTGCACAATAAATAACTTACTATCACTACTTTGGTATTTAGGTCGATCGTCTAATAACACCCGAGACTGAATCTATTAGAACTCTAGCCAAGGGACCAATTATTACCGTTAAAATATGGCTGAGTTTCTGTGTGATTGGGTTTAGGTTCAAGTCAACAAATGCTCCTATCAGAGACAACTTTCTGGATCTTGATTCCACGAAAAATAGTTGTTTGTGTATCAAATCTTCGAACTACAAAGAAGTCGATCAAGGCAATGATTTCTTTGGCATCTTATGAGAGATTGTGGAGTTGACATATAATTATGGCACATAACCTGCTAATATCGTGCTATTCAAATGTGAATGGTTCAATCCGATTCAAGATCAAGGTTAGAAAATTGATAAGCATGGCCTTGTGGATATAAACTACATGTGTATATTTCAAGGCTACAAACCATTTGTCCTATTAAGTCAGGCTCAGCTCGTCTACTTCACAACTTATCCTAGACGGGGGACAACGAGGTCGGATTGGTGGGCAGTATGCATGACTACAGCTAAAAATATCTTTGACATTGATGAAATAGCTTATTAGGAGGACGAGCTACCTCTTGTAACAAATATTGTAGATTTGGACTCAACGAAAGTTACTCATTACATAAGTAATAATGTAGAAGATGTAGAATTATCCGAAGAGGAAGACAAAGACGAAATAGATGAAAGTGAAGACGAGGAGGAAGAGGAAGAGGAGGACGAGGAAGGCGAACAAGATAAATTTTTTGAAGTTGTTTGAAAATAAAATATTTGGCCTGTACAATGTACTATATTTTGACTGTAGAATGCACTATTTTAACGAAGATATGTATTATATTTTGACCGTAGAATGTACTATCCATTTAGACTTGTTACACCACTAGTTATTTACTGTACAATTCTATGAATATTGTGGGATATGCATAACATTTTGACTGCAGAATGTACTATATATTTGTGTATTTTTTTATTCATCATATGTTGTTATTAGGTATGATTGGACGACGCGGAGGGTTCGGTAGGTCCCGAGGTAGATAGAGTGCTCGTCCTGTACTGCCTACTGTTGGTTCTGGATCCTCGTCGCCTAGTACTCCAGTATATCGATCAGTCACATCTACGACTACGACGAATTTACGTGGCATCACTCCTGGGACGAGTAGTTCCAGGCCTGATAGTACTCCCTCGTCCGGCGTTCCTCTTGCTGACGGAACCATGGAGATAGATAAGCATATGGAGGAGGTCATGTCGACGTTGTCCTAGCATCAGCTAGATCCTCCATGCGCACCTCCGGAGGAGACGGGGACAGAGATTTGGGCCGATGGTACAAAGTAAGTCAATTAGATGGTTTAGCATCATATATATCGTGTATTTCTTTATTCATCATATGTTGACTTTTTTGATCAAAATAATTATTTCTGTATAGATATTGTCCATCGTTGGTTCAGAGACACCTGGGCCTCTTTCTGAGGAACAACTATGGTGGCCCTTGGATCAACTACTCTAAAGGTCCAAAGGAGAGGAAGGCGTTCTGGTTTACGCACTTCAAGGTAAAAGTATATTATATAAATTCTCTAATTTATGCATATTATATAACTTACTAAATTATTTATTGTAGCAAACGTATTTCTATCCTCCGCACTGGGCCGAGTTGATCGAGCGGATGTTTCCTGCCGTTGTTGCCAAGCTTATCCGTGATGCTCTGGATGACCAAAAGGCTCGTGATCGCATTGGAAAACCGATCCAAGGTTGGATCACGCCTAAGAAGTGGACTGCGATGAGGGCTAGATTCGACGATCCGAGGTACAAGGAAAGGTCTTAGAAGGCCAAGGCGGCTAGGCAGAATGCTGCAAAGTGGTGTGGTAGCTCGATTCCGATGACAAAATATTTTTGTCGTTTGGTATGTTTTTTATTTCAGATATATTATTTTAATGTACGTACGGTAAAATGTTGTAGGAAAAAATGATTAATTTTAGTACTAAATAATATATTTTTAATAGTTACAGAGGGGTGAGGATGCAAACAAGGTGACTGTCTTCCTGGCCACCCATCGAAAGGATAGAAATCTCATTGATGAGAGGGCCTCGCAGACCTATGTAAGTATTACTTTACTTTTCGTTAATTTTAATATAACTTAGGCAATTATCGAGTATCCAAACTTTTCTAGTCCGAGTATCTTAGGCTGCGTGAGTGGGGGACTGCTAATGCACCTACAGTTGGAGAGGCTGGTACTTTCTCGCAGCCCTCTCCAGCTCCGTCGGCGGACGAGCTGTGGGTGACCGCCGCTGGTGGTCTCCAGAGGGGTACATACTATGGTACGGGATCCTATGACGCCCTTGTTGCGACGCAGTCATCTAGGGCCTCCCTAACAAGTGCGTATTCCCCATAGCCCTCGCAATCGTCGGCTCGAGTCCAGGAGGCCGTTAAACGTCAGATTACATCTCTCCGTGACGAGTTGCTGCGAAGGATGGAGGAGCAGCTCCGGTCCCAACCGCAGGCAGACGATGCGACGCTCATCGCACGATTTGATATGCTCGAGTGCAGCATCATAAAGCTCCAGGATTTGACAGCTGATCGTAGAGCCTCGATAGAGCGCAGCGTGATGGAGCTGCAGGCATCATAGCTATCCATGGGCGAGAGGCTGACGATGATGCATGATTCAATGGTTCATAGTAGTACGAGACTGTTATCTACCATGAATTCATACAACTAGCGATTCGCAGAGTTGGAGCGGATACGTCCTCCTGGTGCATCTACATCGACACTGACTCCACCGATGTCACTATCTTCTCCATCGACATCGGTATCGATTTTACGGGAGCAGTATGATCTGTTCTTATCCTTCATGCGCGTCAGTGGTCATCCTCCTACAGATCCGCAGTAGTCCTAGTTAGGACCGTTTTATTTTTGATTGTTTGTGTTTCAGACATTATTTCTTATATTTTTTAGGGCGAGGCTTTTAATTTGCTGTATTCTTTGTATTCTTTAGGACGAGACTCAGTTGTATGGATATTTGTTGTATTCTTTACGAAGATATTTTCTCCTGATTCGGTTTGTAATTTCAATATTTTGTTTTCTTTAAATTTTATTATATTATTTATATTAAATATATGTTAATTTACCGATGTTGAGTGTTCAACCTAAGGGGGTCGGCGAACCCAGTAAATTCAATGGAGGGTTGCTCCGGGTCTATTTGTACAAACTGTGAATTAATAAACTACAGGAAGAATAGTTTGGAAACAATTCAGTAATCATTTTTTTATTTTTTCACTATATCTTTAGCGACTTTTTAGCGACGTTTAGCGACGTTCAGTCACGTCGCTAATTACGTTGCTAAAAATATCGCTAATTACGTTGCTATACACATCGCTAAATAAAGTCGCTGTCCATCGCAAATTGCTGCCATGGCAGTATAGCCAGGTCATAGTAACGTGGCTATAAACGTCGCTACCTACGTCGCTAATTTATGACATATAGCGACAAATATACTCGTCGCTAATTTAGCAACGTTGTGTCGCTAAACGTCGCTAATCTAGTGACGCATTTACGTCGCTAGAGAACGTCGGCATAGCGACGTTTGGCGATGTTTTTCTGTCAGCGACTAGTTTAAAGGCGACTTCAGTAAAATGTCGCTAATTACGTCGCTAAAATTATTTAGCGACATTTTTTGATCATTTGGCGATGTTTCTTTACGTCGTTAATTTGACTTATTCTGGTAGTGGGAGGCATACTTCATAGTTCCAGCGAGACAAGACAAGTAACGTTATATAATTTTTGGCAAACCTAGAAACAAAAGAGTATCGCAGACTAATGGTTCTGATGAGGATATGGGGAAGATACAACCATATTGTTATAGCCAACCAGCCAAGAACATCATACAAAAGATGGACTACAACTTAAAATCTTGCTTGGGACTAAATTATGGAAAAGGTAGACAAACTCCTATATGTTACCTCTCTCCTAAAGGCAAGCCAAAAATATACTACCAACGGACTGGTCGTAGTTTGGGATATGTTACACCACCAACAAGTCCTAAAAGTTCAGTATCAGAAGAAGAGATGCATTCTCATTCCTTTGATTCATCACTGTGGGATTCTGACGAAAGCATGGGTGACGTATTCAAACAGGCTTTTTCTGTAAATATGGTGTCAACTGCCCCAGATGAGAAAGAAGTTAAACTGTTGGAACCATTCAAAAATAATCCATGGACACAACAAATGGATACTCATTGGGAGCTTCAATTTGAGCAATGTGAACCACCTACAGAGGATTAAATAGCCCGAATTGATGCAGAAGAAGAATCTTTTCCAAGACCAATCTTCATTAGCAAGAGTCTTCCTGAAGAAGATCAATATGCTTTACTCCAACTAATAAATGAGTATATCGATATCTTCGCTTGAAGTTATTAGAATATGCTTGGCCTAGATCCTCAAATAGCCACACACACAGGCTCAATATTCTTTCGAATGCTAAACCGGTAAAACAACAACAACGACGGTCCTGCTTGGATATGATAGATACAATTGAAGCAGAAGTCAAGAAACTCATAGCATGTGGCTTCGTTCGAGAAGAGCAACATCCAGACTGGGTAGCAAATGTCGTTCCAGTCATGAAGAAAAATAAAAAAGTTTGGGTCTACGTAGATTATCGAGATCTGAACTCGGCCTGTCCAAAAGATAAATTTTCTCTTCCTATTACAAATGTCATGATCGACAATTGTTAGCCCCCTTTCACGGTGCACATTGGTGCATTTCCTCCTTAGCCCACTTTGGCACACAATATTTGCTAGCCCGACCATTTTTTAGACCGTAACCGAGAGTTATGGAGAGAGTGGGTTCAATTGGGTTGGTGGAATGTGTATCTTAGATGACTTTGAGTGATCCAACGGTCCACATCTCTAACCTAAACCTATATATTCCAATTTCTTTCTTAGAATCATTATCTTTCTCTCCCATAGTTTTCCTCTCCCTCTGTAGTCAAGTACATCATGCACAAGAAGAAGAACTATGTATTTATGCATGTTTTTAGTTCTTATGATTTTAGTTTATTTTTAGCTCATATTATTGGGACTGAGCACCCTTTCATCTTTAATACTTGTTGTTCTTAATTTTCTTGGTTGGAATTTCATGGATCTGAGTTGGGTCTATGGGTTTACTTTTGTTTTCCTGGAGTTTGATCTCCCAAAATCTTTGTGCTTTACAAAACTAATTAGCTCATAGTGTAGAGCACCATATTTTATGTAACTTATCTTTTTATATTTTTGAGTCCAGCTAAGTTCAGTGCTGAAACTTGATTCAATACGTATACTAAAATGGCTGACTAGAGAAGAAGAACAGTACCCTATGAAGAGTAAACAAAGTGACCCCTTTTAGCATAGAAATACGTATGTTTCACTTTGGGCACATTGGTGCATTGTCCCAATTCTTCGTGCGTACTAATCATAGTACACTCAGTCTCCTAAAAAAAGTGGGTCAGTCACACTCCTTGTGTCAGTGGCGCACTTTTGAGAGGAAAAATCAGTTGGCGCATTTTGTGCATATTTAATCAAGTTCTCCCTGGGAACCATAGAGAAAGTCCGCCACAGTCAGTTAGTGTACTTTTCTTACATTTGGCAATTTGGCACACTTTTTCTATGTTTAGTCAGCGACGCACTTTTCTTACATTGATCTGCTCGAGCACTTTTGTCCCTCTTCGTTTCCTTAAGGATGAAGTTTTTGGTTGGTTTCTCGATTTTTGTGTTATTGATTTGTGTGCTTCTCGACTGACGAGTTTCTCGACTGTCGAGCTTTGACCTTGGATTGTGTGTTTTCTCTTTTAGCTTATTGCTCGTGCACTTTCTTTGAAAGCATGACTTATTTTCTTGCCCGCGCACTTTTGTCAAGTGCGCTGTGTTGGTTAACTTGACAAAGTGCGCCACCCACTTTGTAGCTTGCGCACTTTCTTACAAAAGTGCGCCAACCTTGTTTTAGTGAGTTTTTGCGCCAACTTTGTTTCAGTGAGTTTGTGCGCTAACCTTGTTTTAGTGAGTTTGTACGCCAATCTTATTTTAGTGAGTTTGTGCGCCAACCTAGTTTTCAGTCAGTTTGTGCACCACCCCTTTTATATTTCATGACTTTGTGCGCCTGATCTTCATGGGTTTAATTCCATAGTGTGCTTCTAGTATTTTTTATTATGTGTTCACTTATCCTTGTTGGAATGTTCTTATCATCCTCTATGTGGTTGATCCTGGTATTGCTTGTATTATGATTCTAAGGAAGAATGGACTTAGAAACCAGACCTCATGCTAGACGTGACCATGTGCTTGATTGGCTTCATACATGGCATGAATATGTGTTGGACTCAAGATTTTCTTGATAAACCAGACTAAGTAAATAGTGACAAACCAGCTATGTGCATGACAAGCTTCGTGTTATAATGCGATCAAGATTCATGTGACCCAATAATATTGGTAATTGGACTCGAATATTATATCTGTACCGATATTGTTATTGCTTGATAAGTTCCTATTATAATATACGCTTAGATGCGAAACATCGTGTTATGCGCTAAAGTAATTATATGTGGGATGTGCATCGAGAATGCCTCTAAATTCTTGAACTTGTGATACTATAAATATACTATTTTTATTAGCATGGGCATAATATGTGAGTCAAGTACCAAAACATGGCTAGGATATTAATTTATTGAATGTTGTATACACGCTTGGGTGAATACAGATTGAACTTCCATGGATTCATATCTGGCATGCCCAGACTTGTAAGACATCTTAATAAAAATTCTCATATGGCCATGCCTTGAGATTTTTGAACATAATATAGGGTTAATTAAGCAATTAAAAGAGGTAGTAACATGGGGAGGAAACGGTATCCCGAGATTATGCCAACGAACATTCCTACATCTAGTGCACTGTGTGTTGGCCATCACAAATATTGTATATCATCCACCTTAGTGGAGTACAATATCTGACCTATTATAATATGTCGATCTACTGTTTCACTATAGGAACATTGGAACAGCTAAACCGTATTTTTAGCGCAGTATCCCTACGTGGAACTGGTGCAACTCATAAAATACCTATATATATATATTTATTTATTAGCTATGCTAGCTCATGTTCGGCAATGGCGTTATATGAGGATACCTATTATGTATTATTCTGAGATAACCTCAGACTCCACAAATATCAAGTTGTATAAGTGTTTGGCCGATTCTATTAATTGGACTTGGTTGTGGTTGTATTTCTATTAGTAGCCTAGGGAAATTGACTATCATAGTATGGTGGATTCAACCATCATCCTTATTTGGTTGTACGGTTGGACCTTGTGCTAGGATATACCAAGGAGCTACACTACGACAAAAAAATATTATATATTATATTTGGGTTTTGTTCTTTTTTGTGTGCTTCTTTTGTGGTATTTGTTATTTGGGGTCTAACCCCATTGGTTTTGCATGAGCAATTTTTGAGCCGACACCTAAGGATCCAACTTACTTTTTTTTGACTAATGGCGCGTACTAGGAACATGACCGTCGAGGATAACGAGTGGGATCTTTTATTCTCTGCTTGTCTTTTATAAACTATATTCTTTTGGGTATTTAGCCAACCAGCACCTGTTAGCCGACAAATCTGAACACTAGTTCCTTATCTTACTTTGATCTCGCATCTAGCACATCATTTTGTATCGCCAGATTACTCAAGAATATTATGATGTGGCGTTTGAGACGCCTTACTGCTTATTTTAAAGTATTCAATATTATTGATTCTTGTTTGAATGATTGAGATATAGAAGTTCTTGACCCTAGGAGACTTGATTGTAGCATGCGTCCCCTTGTCGGGTTACAACTGTGATCGTCGTACGATGTATAGTACCTTATACGGGATAGCTGGCCATGTCCGTCTCTGTATTTTGGTACAAGGGCGTGACAAGATTTTATTGGTGGCCCATGCAAGTCTATTCTACAGACTTATGGGGTATCATGGTCATAGGAGTCTCAATCAAACATGATTCTTCTTGAAATTTGGAATTTGTCCTCTTCAATACTCTGCTTGAAATTTTTCAGATTGGTTGCTTCCTTGTTCCTTCTCGTCCTGTACTTGATGTTTCTTGTGCTCTTCTTTACGGTTTCTCCATCTCTAAATATTGCAGCAACAAGAGAGGTAGAGTTGCTAGTAGAACAAAGTCCTATAGAATCCCAGCCAGGGATCCAAGTTAATCCCACGATAAATATGACAGAGCAGCAGGCTCCAAGTGTTCCCATACCTCTCATAGTACCGGCAGCACTAGATACACCAGCCTTGCTAGAAATTATCCAGAGAATATTGGCTGCCAAACAATATCAAATGGTGGTTCAATATCAACAACATCAAGAATAGCAACGTCAATAGTTTCAACAACAAGAACATAATATCCTGTTGAACCGAGGGTTGTAGATGACCCTGGAACGAGGCAAAAGAGTAGATTCTGGGGTATCTGTTAGGTTTTGCAGACTGAATCCCAGATATTTTGATGGCACGGAGGACGCCATTATGGCAGATAATTGGCTCTAGGATATTGAGATTATTTTGGCAGTAGCTAATATTTTGGATAAGGAATAGGTTGACCTGGTTCCCTTGTAGCTCCAGGATCTTGCAAGAGATTGGTGGGCCATAATGGAGATAGGAGTGAGGCATCCTATTTTGTGGGACGATTTTAAAACCCAATTCAGGGTAAAGTACTGTAAGATTGTAGCTCACTGTGAGCTACAGCAGAGATTTACCAACCTTAAACATGATGGAAGGACAGTAGATGGTTATGCGACAGAGTTTTACCGACTGAGCAGGTTTGCTCCGACCATGGTGGGGACAGAGTTGGAGAGAGCAATGATGTTCCATCATGGACTTTACTTAGAGATATTACATATGGTAAAGGTGCATGACTACCATACCTTCGAGGTAGTATTGATAGCGACCAAGAGAATTGAGCTCACCTCTGAATGGATGGCAGCAAAAAGAGTAGACCGAAAGAGGCTGCATGGACAGAGTAACGAAAGAGAACCAGTATCGCGGACGTCAGCACCATCCCCTGGCATTTGCATCCATGATATAACATAACGGAGGCCAGTGACCTCGACAGTGATAGTGCATACTCGACAGCAGCAGCCGAGGCAGCAGCAGCAACAACAACAACAACGATGGACAGGGACGAGGGGTTTTACATATTATGGCAATGGAGGTCATACCCGGGATATTTTTCGGCCAGCTTATATACTATGTTGTAGATGTGGAAGCCCTGATCATAAGATTATCACTTATCCATTAATTTACAGGCCAGGAGGGCCAGCACAATAGTTTTCTGTATTTTCAGCTCCAAGGACAGTGTAGCAAGGAGGACCTGTCATGCCCCAATCCCAAAATACCAAGGGACTAGCCATGTCATAATGGCCAGCAGTACAACTCCATTGGGAAAACCCAATTTAATGGACCCATTAAAGTACACCTAAGTTGTATTAAGTATAAGTAAAAGTCTAAAACATCTGCCACAGTATATAAATCTAATCTCATCCACAGACCATAGTCACAATACAAGATGATAGTCCTGTCAAGATATTAAATAACAGGAAACTGTCCATCAGCAAGTCCAAATAGTAGTGTCTCGGGGACAACCTATCACAATAAAGAAAAATGAAATAACACCAAATACATATGTCCAGAAGTCCAAGTCCAAATATAAATAACAATAAGCATAAATAACTAAATAGATAATTGATTTCTCCGGAGAAGTCCTCTGGCACAATATCGTCCCCTGGTGCAAGTACCGCTCCAACGTCAGCTCATGTCCCGTAAACCTCGGGGTAGTCTTCCTCTGCTATACTTGAAGACATAATCCGGATCTAGGTCCTTAGGGGACATAACAAGGTACCAGAATAACTCAAGCCAAAGTACAGTAAATAATTAAAGGTATGCTCAAGGTATCTAACATAAACCATCTAAGTGAATGCAGTGAGAACGTACTCATCCGCTAAACCACTGGGTCTTGTAGGTCTGTATAGACATAACAATAGCTAGTAGTAATAGTAGTAGTAGGTACGTACAGGCCTCGTTAAGGTACCTATAGCACAATAGGGCCCAAAATGCAAACATCGGGAGATAGTTTTGTATGGTAGCCCAACTGTACAGTAAGTTCTCCCCAACCCCATGTATCTCACGTCTCATATCCGTTACGCAAGAAAATCACTATCTATTTATCAAGTCAAGGTGTAAATAACATCATGTCAACTAGTAAATGTCTCAAGTCCTGTCCTATAATAGAAGACAGAATCCCCGAATATCTCAAGTGGGGCTTCTGTACATAATAGTCGTATACAATATCCTAAGGTAAATCATGCAAGTGATGCACATATAATGTATACGTCGATAATGCAATCTCACAATACCCAATTTCCGTATATGGAAGTCGGCACCAGAATATAACTCGAACGCTAAGTATCGTCACGGTCCTAGGGTCATAACAAAGTACATGTATTAAAATATAAACTATAAACTGCAGTTAAAATTAAACAAAATTTACTGAAACCAAGGCAAGGTACACTTTTCTACTGCTTGCTGCTGCGCTGTAGCGGATCCAAAGTCTACGTTCGATGGCGCTACGACACCCACTTGCCCTGCCAACATTACTTAAATTAATTCTAACTCTACCATTATCTACTTTGTGTAAAAATATAGAGTCACTACACACACATCAACAAAGTCACAACGTTCGTGCCAATGACCCTACACATGACTGGTGTTGTATAAGGTACGTGGTCGTACCCCCTTGCTATACTCAACCATACCCTGGAGGTCATGCGTATACATATTATTTTAGTTCATGCACACTTGTATATACAAGTTCATATTTATGCATGCAATATAATTATACCAAGTCACCTCTAACCTGCATGCATTCTACCCTAAAATTGGTCATCAACTAAGACATTAAATATACATATTAATACATATATAATTCTAAATATAATAAAAATCTAAATTTTAAATTAATATGGTTAAAACCTCATTTTTAATATTACAATTTACTAGTTCGCCCATATTACCCATGCAACATCCGTCCATTTTCCATCAACTAATATACTAAAATATACATATAAATACTATATATTTTTTATTATTATTTTTAATAATTCTGACATTAAAATTTACTAATTACAACAACTCATTTTTCTCCTTACAACATCCATGAAGCATGTACATGCAATATAGGCTTAGGTGCATAAGTTAAACACATGGGGAGGGTGATTCATAGATCAAATATAGATATTTTCATGTCTTACTACAACCATAACATCATGAGGGAAGGAGAGGATGAAGAGGGTTACCACAACTTGATGTATACAATGGTTGGTTGAGCTCCGGCGAGATTTTCGACCTCCGGATGGTTGCACCACCTCTCTGGCCGCCCGAGGGTTGAAGGAGGGTGTCCCACGGATGATGGAAAGGGTGTGCACGGTCTAGAATAGAGGAAGCCTGCTGCTAGGCCTTGTGTGGGTAGTGGTCGGTCATAGGTGGTGTTGTTGCGCTGGTGTTGTTGGTTTGGAGGGGTCGGCCGTATCTCAGGGAGGTGAAGGAAGAAGAAGGAGATGTGGAGAAGAAGAAGAGAAGAAGATGAGAAAGAGGAGGTTATGTAAGGGAGATGAAGTTTGGCTGCACATGTATGGGGGTGGGTTTCCCTAGGAGTTATTAGCTACTAATGGTCATGAATGCAAATGGGAGGTAAAATTTGTATGTTACATGCTAAAAATTAAAGGTCCAACGTAATATTCTATTAGAACCCGACCCCTCATCTCCCTTGAGTGCAGTTGGTTGCCCCTCTCCAAACATGTTCACATGGATCAATTTAAGTTAAACAAGTCCATGGTGCATGCTAAAAATAGTAAAATTTAAATATAAATTTAAATAATAAAAAATATGATTTAATGTGAGAAAAAATAGTGTTTGGTGTGTATAGAGGTGGGGGATGGGTGTATGGTATTGTGTATGAGTTAGTCAATTTAGTTAGAGGGTTCAAGTTGGGGGTTCGAGCTCAATCAGGTGCAATTAATCAAAAAGGGTCAAATTTGACTAATTAAAATGCACGGTGTTTCTATATTATTAAATTACTAAAATAACTTATCTAAATTTTAGGGGGTTTACAGGACCAGCAGTAGCGGTACAGCCTGTAGCTCAGCGTCCATTGTTGATGCAGGCAAAATTGTATCGGCAACAACAACAGTGGGATCAGCAAAGACCGCAACAACGACACCAGGGAAGGCAGCTGCAGGGAGCTGGACAAGGCCAAGGGCAGGCGTTCACCTTATCTCTGAAAGAAGCTATAGTGTCAGGTAACGTGGTGGCAGGTGACATTTTTGTTACATATTTTCCTGCAATAGCATTAATTAATTCAGATGCATCGCACTCATTTATATCTTCACAATATGTTATATATATTGGATTAAAGTTTGAGGCATTGCCTGAGAGGCTGAATATCTCACTGGTAATGGGATCGTAGGAGTTAGTAGAGTATGCTTAGCATGTCCAGTCGTAGTATGTGTGCATTTGTTACCTTCAAAGTTGATCGAGTTCCTTATGGGCAACTTTGACATTATCTTAGGCATGGACTGGTTGAGAGACAATCATGCGACGATAGACTATCATGAGGGTAGAGTATTATTTAGAGTCCCTAGTCTAGAGGAGTTTGTCCTTAACAGAATAGTTGAAGACCAGCAGAAAAAGGGAATCGTAATAGTAGCAATGGAAGAGGACCCGATACCCAAATTAGTTGAAGAGTTCATGAACGTCTTTCCCAACGAGCTTCCCGTATTATCCCCAGTTAGAGAAGTAGAGTTTTGTATATAGTTAATACCAACAGTAGAAATAATATCCCAAAAGACATACCCAATATCACCCTCAGAGCTTGATCAGTTATATCAACACGTAGAAGAACTGAAGGCGAAAAAGTTCATTCGGACCAGTAGATCACCATGGGGAGCACCAACAGAATTGGGGAAGAAGAATGATGGATCGACACGGTTGTGCATGGATTACAGGTGATTGAATGAGGTAACAATGAAGAACAAGTACCTATTGCCAAGGATTGATGATTTGTTTGACCAATTAAGTGGATGAAGAGTCTTCGCCAAGATAGATCTGTGATCAGGATATCATCAGGTACGAATTCGGGAGTGGGATATACCGAAGACAATATTTAGGTCATGATATGGGCATTAAAAATTCTTAGTTATGCCATTCGGACTGACTAATGCTTCAACGGTATTTATGGATTTGATGAACCATATTTTAATGCCATATGTAGACCAATTTGTGGTAGTATTTATCAATAACATCTTTGTGTATTCTTATAATAAGGAGGAGCATGAAGAACATCTCAGGATAGTACTACAAATCTTGAGGGAGCACCAGTTATATGTGAAGCTTGGTTAGTGTTAGTTTTGGCTGGATCACATATCCATTCTTGGGCATATTATTTCTGGAGAAGGAGTGTCAGTTGATCCCAAGAAGGTAGATGCAGTAGAAAACTGGCCAGTTCAAAAGATAGTGGCAGAGGTGCCTAGTTTCCTGGGCTTGGCTTGATATTATAGAAGATTTGGGTCAGACTTTCCTAGGCTCGACACCTATGACTCGATTGATGCACAAGAAAGTTAAATTTGTGTGGTTGTGAACCCCCTCGATTAATTCTATAGATAGTCAGGTTTGGATTTGGGAAAATTTTAGATTTTTTAGCAGATGTTGAGGTTTAGAGTTGGGTTGTCTGTTATTTTATTTAATTAAACCTTTGGCGCGCCATACCGTTGCTATTTTATTCAGAGCCCAATATCAGCCCATAAATTCTATCGGACTATTGTACTTCTGACTTGACTCGCCAACTTAGGCACTGGACTTTTCCGTCACTCAAAAATTAAATCCGTTGTGTCCTAAATTAATTGCATAACTTCCCGTATCCTAAAATCCATATTTAATTCCGTGTCGGACACCTGTGTCGTTACCCTCAATTTTGAGATACCAACTTAATCCGTTAAGCCGGACCAACTAAAGGGTCCAAGACTGACTCCAAGCCCCCACCATTTTTGACCTTTGTATCATTTCCAAATTTTAACCCCAAGTGTCCCCATTTAATTTAAAAGCGCGGGACACTTTAAATTCTATTTAAATCGAGGATACCAATTTTGCCTAATCCTATTTTAATCCCCAATTAATCCCGATGGCCATTAAATTAAACCCATGCCACCCACACAACACCCCCTCACCATGCAAATCAACAAACACAATTTTTCTCCATAATTTTTGCATCATTTTATGTGTTCGTGCAATTTCCCGAATTTAAGGGGCTTAGTTGCAATTTATTGATTTTAGGTGTCCTCACCTCATTGGCCAAGACCAAATGGAGAGGTTACCAATTGTTGACCGTAGTCAACATTTCCCTCCCCCTTCCTTTGCATGAAGAAACCAAGTCTTCATGTTAAATCCTAGCCATCCAATTTAGATGGGAACATCCCCACCACACATCTCTCATACACCCCCTATAAAACATCACCTTCACCCTCACAACAAACCAAGCAGGCCCTAATCCCTAGGCATTGAAACCCCCCTCTCTCTCTCTCTCCTCTCTCCTCTACATTGGAAACCAAGCCACCCCTCTCCATATTTATTTTATTCTTCTTCTTCTTCCTTTATACTCCCTGGGAGAAACAACTCAAACCCCGGCCGACTGACTTCCCTCCGACCCGACTCCGGCGGTACACCCCGCACAGCGCAGCTCGGCTATGCAGCTCCCCCTGACCCGCTCCGGCCTGCACAGTTCTCCCTCGCGGCGGCTCCGGCGATTCCGGTCTGGCTATAGCTCCGCCCCACTGTGCAGTGTACCCCCGCCGCTCCGACTGTGCAGTGCACCCCCGCCGCTCCGGCTGTGCAGTGCACCCTCGCCACTCCGTCTGGTGTAGCCACCCCCTTGACTCTTCTTCTCCCGTGCAGCTCCGGTGGCGCAGCCATCTCCCCCCGCTCCGTCCAGATTCGTACACCCCTGCTCCGGCCAGATTCGTGTACCCCCACTCTGGTCTACTGCCCACAGCAGCTCCACCCCGGCCGGCCGACCAACCCAGTCCGGCAACGCCGCTCCGGACCACCCCCAGTCTTCCTATCATCACCATCACCACCATTATATCCCATCATCATTACCATCACCACCACCACAAGCTCCCTATCACCACCATCACCACCGCGAGATCACTACCACCACCTCGCTTCGGCCGCCTAGGTATATTTCCCCCTCTCCCTATATTGTTATATATTGTGTTGTGTTAGCTAGGGTTATTGTAGTATACATGGTTTTGTGTACATAGCTAGGGTTATGTTTAATAAATGTTGGTATATATATGGTTAGTGTAGTGTAGTACTTGAACTATGTGATTAAGGTTAATATTGATTAAGGCTAATGATGACTAAAGTTAATGTTGATTATAATGACTTGAGAATAGGGTTAAATGTAGGTTAGGGTTTATGTTAACATGAATTAAAATAGATTTAAATGATTTGCATGGAGGTTTGGGATTTGATTTTTGATGAGATGTTATGAATACTTTACATGGTGGAAAGAATGCTAAATCAATTAATGAAGATTAATTTAATGAGAAATGAGATGATGATATTTTGAACACTGATGAACACTGAGGAGCACGTTTGGATTGTGAACTAGTGTGTAGTATAAAACCATTGATCGGTAATGTGGGGACTGGAAATTAATGATGGGTTAAATTAGAATAGTACTTTTGTGATTTGGTAACAATGTTATGAAACGAAAGGTTAATAATCCTTAATTGTATTTTAGAGGATGGTTTGATGATATGGTACAGATGAATAGAGGTTTTGACTATCGTACCGATAGTCAACTGTGGTCAACCCCCCTAGTGTCTTGTTACTGTGAGTCATGGCTGAGACTGAGTTTAGGTGTAGATGTGTGTAGCATCCCTATCTGTCGTGGAATAGATTTTGATTAGTGGTTTGTATCTCATCTCTAGGTACTGCGGGACCTGAGGGCTTGGACGCGGTACCAGAACCCCGACATCAGCAGCCGCACGCAGGCAAGTGTACCTTGCCACCCTGTATTTTAGATTACAGATACTTGTTCTTTATGTACATTGTGCACGTATTTATGTTGACGTTCAATACTTCACGTCCGGATCACAACCGGGTGCTGACATTCGTCGTAACGTCTTAGAATAATTGATAGATGCTTCGTAGCACCTCGATGTACGTACCTGAGTACTTCGATACCCCAGGACACACTCTGTAAGCCCCCTGATTTTTAGGAATTTTTAATTTGGATTTTTCATAAATTTTCTGGAATTTTCAGGAATTTTCTATAATTAAAACCTAGGCATTTGGTAATTAAATAATTTTTAATTTCTGTTATTGATGTTAAAATATTATGAAAATAATATTTTATGGTGTAAAATAGAAAACTGGACATAGGGTAATTTTCTGTGAATTTATTGGACTCCGGAACCATTTTTAAAGCCCAAAAAACTATCGTAGAATTAAACCCGGTTTATTTGAAATAAACCAAACCAACTGAACCCGGTTCACTTGAACCAAAATAAACCGAACCAAACCGCTGACTGAACCGAACCAAGCCAACCCAGCGTAGCGGGTCGGGTCGGGTCGGATCCATGAAACCCGACCCAAACCCGAAACCCGGATTCCGAACCCTAATCCCAATTTGGGTCGGAAACACTGTTCCGAACCGGCGGCGCGCGTATAAACCCCCCCTCAACGTTCGTGCCCAGCCCCAGCCGCCTTTCTCCAGATCCCTCTCCCTCTTCGCCGCTCCCCTTTCGAATCCCTCATCGTCGACCTCCCCCGACTGCCTCGCCGTCATTCCCGCTCCACCATCTCCAACGTCGTCTTCCCCGACTCATCCCCGTCGATCACCGACTCCACAGACGACTCCGCCTGAACCCTAAGACCACCGCCCGTTCCTCTCCTCCTCCCTACCCTCCTCTTTCCTCTGCCTGCCCCAACTCCGGCCCGCAGCAGCACAGCCGAGCCCCAGCTCCGCCAACCCCGACGGCTGAACCTCTCCGCCCGAGCCGCCCGCCTCCGCCAGCGTAGCCCGGCCATCCCTGAGCAGTCTCCTCCTCCCCCGAGCGCCGTGCCTGAAAACTAACCCTAGTACCGTGGATACAGCGGACACAGGACACAGTTTCCCCGTGTCGCATCTCCTCGCGGACACGTGAAATTCAGATTTCACGGAGCCCTGTTCAGGTAGCATTTTCTCTCTACTCGTTGATCCGATTTTTGTTTTGTCATTGTGTCGCGTAGACTGTATAACCCTCTCGATGCCCGTGCAATCCGCTCGGTGCGTCGCGTCCTGTGGTGATCGCAAACCGCGATCCAAAAACAGGAAAACCAACGTCCTGTTTTACCCCGGAACTGAGTGCGCCCTGCCAAACGGGACGACTTGGTCGCACGCGGTCTTTACCGAAACGTGCGCATCGTTAATACAGATGTGTGGGTTTTCGCAGAAGTTGATTTGGATGTGTGTGCACACTGGAATCAACGCGTATCCGTCGACAACGACCCGTATCTGCCTATTCTGGAACACGTTGTATCTTTGTGTACACACGTCGGATCGAGACGAAACTTACGCCATCAGACTCGTAGCAATACGCTGGTCCTGTGATCCAAGTTTGGTCCAATTCTGAGAACGTTGACAAAATCGCGTATCGTGGGCCCCACCGGCTCCACTTGACGGGCGATTTTGTGATCGGCTCATCGGAATCCAATTCTGGAAGTTCCGTTGGGTTCGTACCATCGTTCCTAATTTGTTGACACTAAGTTTGACGAATTTGGAGACCTTTGACCCTGGCACGGTTTTCGGTGCAAAGTGGCCCACATGTGGACCCCGCTTTGACCCGAAAGTGTCATTTTTGCCCTTGTGTCCAAATTGGACTTAAGGACAGGCGTTTCTAGCTATTTGATATTTTCTAAGACTGTTGGTGATGTTTATTACAGCTTTTGGAGGAGTACCTGCAGGATCCACTGACACCGGGACAATTGTTTGTATTCGAACCCCAGGCAAGTATACCTTGCCAAACCTTGCAGTTTTGCTACTTATTTCCTTGACATATTTATACATTGTCGTACAAGATACCTTGCCAACTCTTGCACATTATTTGCATTCTTCCCTTTTCAGTTATTATTTTCTTGTCGTATATAGTTTCTTGATGCGTTTTTCATATTAATTTATTCCTGCTGCTCTAGTCTTATTTTCTCGTTTTACGTGCATGTACATTATTTGCTCTTTTCTATGGATCACTATTTGTTCCATAGACATATTGTGATAGTATATGTTTACTCTACGCTTCCTTGAGTTGACTCGATTGGTTTCTATACGTTCCTAGATGATCGTTATTAGGCATTGACTATACTTGAGCATTCTCGATTGTGAGTACCCATTGTGCTGCAATAGAGACTTGTTCATTTGACTACCTCATTCGTGAGCTTCCATTGGGCTGCAACAGAGCTATAATATAGATTGGGAGTCCCCATTGGCCTACTTTCTGTAGGACCCTGATCTCCCATTGAGTTACGGTTACCCCAATTTGCTTGTAGTCATGTTTGATAGCACCATCGGCACGCCACCATCTTAGATGTAGTAATTTCTTGTGTCTTATTTGTTTCTCTTGTGTTTATTTTCTGGTCTATCTTGCATATTCATTTACTGTACTTTTGGCTCGTATTCTTTTGTATCTTGTTACGTCCCACTGAGGACCTGGTTTTGTTCTCCAGATTTAGCAGACGAGGAGCACCCGCAACTTTACGGACCGACACCAGACGAGGGTACGATTGCAGTTGATGGCACTGCTTATACTTAGTTACTTTCTAGTATGTTTTAGTTATATTTCCTTGTCTCTACTTTTCCATTTATCGGTAGTGGATTTGTCTCCACCCGACTTAGTATTATTTCTTGCTGGATGTTCGACAGTATCTTACTTTTAGCATTTATTCCAGTTTGCTATTTAGTTCATATACTGTTCTTATGGATGAGATCTAGATACTTGACATTTATATGTATATTCGTAGATTCTTGGACTAGAGTTCACATTAGACAGCTTATACGTATTTGAGTCGGACCTGAGTCTGCTTGAATGCGTAGCTGGCCATTGCCACGCGTCCGGTCCAACGATATTTTGGGACTGGGGCGTGACATGGTTTTTGTGGTGGCCTATGCAGGTCAACGACTAAATTGCTTCGGTTTCAACTTAGGGACCGAGCAAGCCTGCAATAAGAATAGGATAAGTTTTTAGGATCTCATCCACTTGCTTGAAACGTTCTTGATATCTATATCGGATTCAAATTTAATTCTTAAACTTACATCTTGCCTTGATTCCTGTGCGTCTCTTATAGTTTATTTTGATGCAGAGCAATGGATTCAAAAGCATGCGACGAGACTCCTACAGGAACACCACAAGTTGCAGATGTTACCTATGACGATGAAGTGACACCAGTTGGTGGGGGTCAACTAGAACAAAAAAACAGTCAAGATACCTCAAGAGATCGGCAAGACGACATTCCACCTCCGTCGCAGTTCACACCACCAATGGCCGTATTCCCACAAGGGCAAGCTATGGACGGGCAACAGATGTTTCAAATGATCTATGCAATGATGCAAGCTCAACAGCAAATTCAACAAGAGACTTTGAGTCGTAGCCTAGCACTTGTACTGGAGCAGGCGAATCTACCAACTCGACGGCAACCGACGGGCTCTATTACCGATTTTCGCCAGCTGAAGCCCCGTACCTTCTCAGGCAATGAGGAGCCCACAGAAGTTCATGAGTGGATCACCAACACACAACACCAGTTGGAAGCAGCTGAGCTTCCCAGAGAACGTTGGATGACTGCCGTTAGAATGCAGTTGACGGATAATGCGCATCACTGGTGGCTATCTGAGGAGACACGGCTTGGACCAGACCGAGTCACTTGGGAAGAGTTTTCTAGACTCTTTCAGGAAATGTACATTCCGACTATCGCTCGATCAGAACTTCGGGACAAGTTTAATTACCTCACTCAAGACAATCTGACAGTGGAAGAATACAACGCAGAATTCATTCGTCTGAGCCGCTTTGCCCCAACCTTGATTCCGACAGAAGAAGAGAAGGCTGAGAAGTTCTTCGACGGACTAAACATTGAGCTACAGAAACTAATTGGATCCGTTGCACCTATATCTTACACGGACGTCCTTGCTGCAGCCCGATGCATGGAGCGCGTCACCAGAAGAGAGACCAGTCTGAAGCGATCGTCCACATCAGCACCAGCCGGAGCACCACAGAAAAAAGTTGCAAAGAGACCTCACATGCACCAGCCACCAGAAGCATCTCCACAGGCACTACCTATCTGTCCATATTGTCGCAGGCGAGGCCATATTAAGGACGATTGCAGACGCAAAAGGAGATTATGTTTAGCTTGCGGATCCAGTCAGCATTTATTGAGGGAATGCCCTGAGCGTCGAGAAAGAGCACCAACGGTTAACCAACAAGCTCTACCAGCACCAGGAGGGTATCAACCAAGGCCACACTTGGCACCTCGAGCAACACTCTTCCAGCAGGCCCAGCAACAGCAGAGGGCACCCCCTCAAGGACGCGAACAAGCTTTTGCTATGACTTTGGAGGATGCGTAGATTCATGGAGTAGCTAATGCGCGTAAGTTTTTATAGTTTTTCTGTTTCTAGTATTGATTTAGTTCGTGCCTGTTGGTTCGTGACCTCAGCCTTAACCTAGTAAATTTTGAACTTGCTAATAACCTAGAATATTTTATAAAGTGATAACCTAGTGATAATCTAGTTTTTCTGAACTATAGATTTCTCGATCTCCTTCATACGGGAGATTGCATAACTTTTAATGCTTAGGGAAATAATTTTCCCTTTGTATTATTCTTACACCCTCAACCTTGATTTTCTTAATCGTGATGTGCTTCGAATAATGTTTGCAACCGTGTCATCTCTGTTGACCGATTATTCTTTGATTGTCAGGACGCAATCCACTTAAGGGGGGTAGATTGTAAGCCCCCTGATTTTCAAGAATTTTTTGTATTTAAAACCTAGGCATTTGGTAATTAAATGATTTTTAATTGCTGTTAATTGATGTTAAAATATTATAGAAATAATATTTTATGGTATAAAATGGAAAACTGGACATAGGGTAATTTTCTGTAAATTTATTGGACTCCGGAACCATTTTTAAAGCCCTAAAAACTATCGTAGAATTAAACTCGGTTTATTTGAAATAAACCAAACCAACTGAAAGCGGTTCACTTGAACCAAAATAAACCGAACTAAACCGCTAACTGAACCGAACCAAGCCAACCCAGCGTAGCGGGTCGGGTCGGATCCATGAAACCCGACCCAAACCCGAAACCCGAATTCCGAACCCTAATCCCAATTCGGGTCGAAAACACTGTTCCGACGCGGCGGCGCGCGTATAAAACCCCCCCTCGACGTTTGTGCCCAGCCCCAGTCGCCTTTCTCTAGATCCCTCTCCCGCTTCGCCGCTCCCCGCTCGAATCCCTCGTCGTAGACCTCCCCCGACTGCCTCGCCGTCATTCCCGCTCCACCATCTCCAACGTCGTCTTCCCCGACTCATCCCCGCCGATCACCAACTCCACAAATGACTCCGCCTGAACCCTAAGACCACCGCCCATTCCTCTCCTCCCCCTTCCCTCCTCTTTCCTCCGCCTGCCCCGACTCCAGCCCGCAGCTACACAGCCGATCCCCAGCTCCGCCAACCACGACGGCTGAACCTCTCCGCCCGAGCCGCCCGCCTCCGCCAGCGCAGCCCGGCCATCCCTGAGCAGTCTCCTCCTCCCCCGAGCACCGTGCCTGAAACCTAACCCTAGTACCGTGGACACAGTGTGTAAACTCCCTCAACCAAAATAGGTATTTTGTGTATATTTTATATTATTATATTTATTATAGATGTTGAAATTATTTAGAGTATTCTCTTAGTTAATTAGAAAATATTTTTTATATATAAATATTTATTTAGAATTATTTTTAGGCTATTTTTGATTATTGGAATTTTTCCATAATTTTTAGTTAATTAAAAACTAGTAACACTAATTTTCTAGGACTTTAAAGAATTTATTTTATATTCAAAATTAATTAAAAATGTCCCAAAATTTTATTTTAGGTTCTAAATAGTCAAATATATTTTCTAGAATTTTTTGGGAATTTTTTGAATATTTTTAGTATTTATTGGGAGTTATTTAGACTAATAACTAATTTTTCTAGAATTTATGGTGCAAGCCCAGATATATAGAATGGACCCACATAATTTTTTTAGTGTTTATAATATTATTATATATTTTCTGGAATTATTTCAGAATTTTTGGAATATATTTAATATTTATTTTTATTTAAATATGTAAAACTAATTTTTAGAGCTTCTCCTAATTATAGTAGGGAACCTATGAATATAAAATTGTTCCAAGTATTTTTCTAGGGTTTCAGGATTCAAAGTATATTTTTTGTAAATTTTTCAGATATTTATGATTTATTTTAATATTTATTTGGAGTTATTTAGATTTAAAACGACTTAAATAGTGTTTTGATAAAGGCAAATCAAAAATAAATAATATAACCAAAACCATCCAATCAAATCATGACATGTGTCACCCTCCTATCAACTTTCACTCAGCCGCTCAATCCCTATTTATATATATAATATAATAACCCTAATTATCCCATTATTTTTAGAAAGAGAGATTTTGTAGAATTGCCATCTAGGGTTCCTTCATCTTCCAGAAGCCATTGCGCATAGCTCTGGACTCCAAATGAGGCCTAGTTTTTTGTGTTAGAACGATATTGAGGTTAACTTTCTGATTTAATAATTTTTTTACGAAATTATGAGTATTAAATTCTAGAAAATTCGTAGAGCACAACATGTCCGAAAATAGACGTGTTTCGATATTTTTGCGATTTTGGGAGAACCAGGAATCAAAATCATGAACCGTTTGAAGTTTCGGAAAGCTAATATCTAGATAATTGACATATGTTTTTCCAGAATTAATTTGAAGTATTTATATACTGTTAATTCTGTAGAACTTCTAGGTTAGAATTTAACCATCGGTGCACAATACAAAATTTGTATGTGCCATAATTCCCAAACGAATTTGAATTCGGACGAGCTGTAAATTCCAGCATATTTTTGACGCTGAAATCTACAGGAAATCATGCATGAAAGTTGAGTTTGTGTCGGTTGACTTTTCGGTTAACAGATCGCCTCGATTTGCGTGCCATGAGTCTCGAGTTGATAAAATTCAGTTTCTTTGGACAAAATTTAGGAATTAACATAAAAATCAGAATAATAAGATTAAAATAGAATTTTAGAGTAATTATTCCAGAATTAAATAAATTAAAATAAATTATCTTTTGACGTGATAAATTTGTAATACATAGGCTATTTGGACTGTGACTTGGACTCTGATTCATACCAGCAGCAGGACCCCAGACGAGTACATTCTCTGACAGTGTTCCAGTAGGATGTTAGTATTTAGCCACCAAGATTAGTTTACATCAGACCCTGAGTCAGAGAACCCAACGCGCGTTCGAACATTTACATGTACGCAAATATTATTCAGTTTGGTATATATATTTATGTACGTAATTACTATTTGTATTCCAATAATTATGTAAATAAATTTCTAGTTATATTATTATATAAATATGAATATATATGTAAGTAAATACAAATTGATAATTATGACTAAATATTCAGACTCTACGACCCTAGGACACCGTGGACTATCCCATACTTACCTTGACCATGTTGACCCTAGGAACTTGTGAATTGTCTGCCTTGCGTACATTAACGCACTGGCTTAGACACCCGTCAGCTGACTGTCTAATTGTGTACAACACTTGAAGATATAACCCCGCGTAATTGACCGTGTTAGATAACTAGTGCCACCCCTAGTATACCCCCTGAGTCCAGTGTAAATGTGGTTGTGTATGTACTAGTGTAGTGACTAATGATTTATTGTATTATATTTATGTGTACATAGGATATTGGATTTGTTCTACGCGATTTCTGGAGCAGGTTATTGGTACATTGCAGCTTCCTTGCCAGGCAAGTATACCTTGCCATTGTACTGTTATTTATATTCCATATGTTGCATACATCTTTATTTTCTGTCTTTAGTTCATATATTTTAACTGTTATATAAAATGCACGCGACGGTGTCGTCGCGGTATGTTTTTATTTATGTATTTACATTGACCTTGTTTATGAGACTACCCCATTATTATGTAGCATCTTTAGGTTCATCGGCCGTGACACAGTTATTACACGAGTTGTGAGTCTCATATAGATCACGGACTGGCGTGCAGGGTTGGCCTCCTGTACGTGTGAGCCGTGCGTTAGGAATAACTGCTGTTAGAAACTTTGCATGCTAGTAGACTTAGCAGTTATTAGAGGTCTAGGGACATAGCCTATTGTAGTATGGTGGTCCCATCCTTGTCCTTGTTTGGTTGCAGGATTGGGCTAGGGTACTAAGAATAGGCTATGAACTAAATCGTGTCATGGATGTGACATGCTTAGAGCATGGGGTAGGGAGAACAACAAGTACCGCATTTGAGCTCCTTTACACTTTTCCTTCTGTAACCCGGAAGCTCCGCTGGAGATACGGGCGATGATGACCCCTTTACTACTTGGCGGGCCTCTGCCGTTCAAAAGACGACATGCCTTTGAGGCCCCTGGTTCTCCGAGAGAGTTATGTAAATCCCAGTTCTCAGCCAGATAGCTCACTTGTTAGAAAGTTGTTCTCAAACTGCATTCACATAGATGGTTAGGCGACCCATTGGATATTTATTTCAGTACTTTATTGGCATGTGTTTAAGTATCTTGTTATATCCCTCTGAGGACCTGGTCCGCTGCCAGGTGTATCTGTTCTTGAGTATTTGCAGGAGCGCATATTTGGATGGTTGTATATGCTTCGTGGATGTCTTCTCTTCGAACCGTGATCGATAGCTGGTATACTTATATTGGGTTTGATTGTGTTGTACTTATTTTGTATTTGCTCTTATATTCGAGTTGGTAGTGGATTTGTTTTCATCCAACTATCATCCTTAGATACTTCTTATTAAGATCTAGTTTCATAGATGCTGGTTATTTATTTATATTTAATTTTCTATGGATGAGATTTAGATTGTACCCTGTGACTTGTGACATATGTTTATACCACTTGTGGATTGATATTCATAATACAGCGTACGTGTGGATTTGGTTTCCATATATTGGAGTTGCCATATCCATGCGGCTGGCATGCTTACGTGTCCTAGTCCTACGTATTTTTGGGACTGGGGCATGACACAGTGGACACAGGACACAGTTTTCCCGTGTCGCATTTCCTCGAGTACACGTGAAATTCAGATTTCACGGAGCCCTGTTCAGGTAGCATTTTCTATCTACTCGTTGATCCGATTTCCGTTTCATCAGTTGTGCCGCGTAGATTGTATAACCCTCTCGATGCCCGTGCAACCTGCTCGGTGCGTCGCGTCCTATGGTGATCGCAAACCGCGATCCAAAAATAGGAAAACTAACGCCCTGTTTTACCCCGGAACTGAGTGCGCTCCGCCAAACGGGACGACTTGTTTGCACGCGGTCTTTACCGAAACATGCGTATCGTTGATACGGATGTGTGGGATTTCACATAAATTGATTTGGATGTTCGTGCACACCGGAATCAACACGTATCCGCCGACAACGCCCCGTATTCGTCTATTCTGGAATACATTGTAACTTTATATACACATGTCAGATCAAGACGAAACTTACGCCATCAGACTCGTAGCAATACGCTGGTCCTGTAACCCAAGTTTGGTCCGATTCTAAGAATGTTGACAAAATCGCGTATCGTAGGTCCCACCGGCTCCACTTTACGGGCGATTTTGTGATCGGCTCATCGGAATCCAATTCTGAAAGTTCCGTTGGGTTCGTGTCATCATTTCTGACTTGTTGACACTAAGTTTGATGAATTTGGAGACCTTTGACCCTGACACAATTTTCGGTGCAAAGTGGCCCACATGTGGACTCCGCTTTGACCCGGAAGTGTCATTTTTGCCCTTGTATCCAAATTGGACTTAAGGACAGGCGTTTCTAGCTATTGATATTTTATGAGACTGTTGGTGATATTTATTACAGCTTTTGGAGGAGTATCTGCAGGATCCACTGACACCGGAATAATTGTTGGTATTCGAACCCCAGGCAAGTGTACCTTGCCAAACCCTGCAGTTTTGCTACTTATTTTCTTGACATATTTATACATTGTCATGCAAGATACCTTGCCAACTATTGCACATTATTTGCATGCTTCCCTTTTCAGTTGTTATTTTCTTGTCGTATATAGTTTCTTGATGCGTTTTTCATATTGATTTATTCCTGCTGCTCTAGTCTTATTTTATCGTTTTACGTGCATGTACATTATTTGCTCTTTTCCATGGATCACTATTTGTTCCATAGACATATTGTGATGGTATATGTTTACTCTACGCTTCCTTGAGTTGACTCGATTGGTTTCTATACGTTCCTAGATGATCGTTATTAGGCATTGACTATACTTGAGCATTCTCGATTGTGAGTACCCATTGTGCTGCGATAGAGACTTGTTTATTTGACTACCTCATTCGGGAGTTCCCATTGGGCTGCGACAGAGCTATAATATAGATTGGGAGTCCCCATTGGCCTACTTTCTATAGGACCCTGATCTCCCATTGAGTTGCGGTTACCCCAATTTGCTTGTAGTCATGTTTGATAGCACCATCGGCACGCCACAATCTTAGATGTAGTGATTTCTCGTGTCTTATTTATTTCTCTTGTGATTATTTTCTAGTCTATCTTGCATGTTCATTTACTGTACTTTTGGCTCATATTCTTTTGTATCTTGTTACGTCCCACTGAGGACCTGGTTTTGTTCTCCAGATTTAGCAGACGAGGAGCACCCGCAACTTTACGGACCGACACCAAACGAGGGTACGATTGCAGTTGATGGCACTGCTTATACTTAGTTACTTTCTAGCATGTTTTAGTTATATTTCCTTGTCTCTACTTTTCCATTTATCGGTAGTGGATTTGTCTCCACCCGACTTAGTATTATTTTTTGCTGGATATTCGACAGTATCTTACTTTCAGCATTTATTCCAGTTTGCTATTTAGTTCATATACTGTTCTTATGGATGAGATCTAGATACTTGACATTTATATGTATATTCGTAGATTCTTGGACTAGAGTTCACATTAGACAGCTTATACGTATTCGAGTCGGACCTGAGTCTGCTTGAATGCGTAGCTGGCCATTGCCACGTGTCCGGTCCCACGGTATTTTGGGACTGGGGCGTGACACACTCATATACTGTAATCGTGCCAGATTCCGGCATCTTGATACTGACATCATGACCAGAGACTGGGACGACCTTAGGGTCGCGTCTGTTGAGATTACTTCTCTGTGTCGAGACTGTTAGATAGAGGTTTAGGTTCAGCGCACCATCGTTGACCGCTTGGGAAGGGGAAGACAGTTACTAAACGTTTGGGCTCCTCTGCACGCGCTTATATATATATATATGTAGTGTTCCTGTATTCTAGAGTAGTGTATCACCCGTGTGACTCTGTGCTCGGAGCTACGGTACGCCCTGTGTGTCTCTGTGTTCGGAGCTACAATTTTATTTTGGACAGTCCACGCGTCGAACATTATCTTTAAACTTTGTCACACTTGTTTGGTTATGATAGAGTACCCTGTTGTTGCACTTGTACTTTTCTGTATACTTGGCATGTTGTATTTTTGTACCTTGTTACGTTCCTCTAAAGACCTGGTTCCCTGCCAGTTTTGCAGCATAGATGATTACGGAGAATTTGGAGTTGCTGTTGGAGTTGCATGTCTTACGAGCATGGTACCAGGTACTCACATCATATCTACCGGCATTATGGTTATTTTATATTGATTATTCATCTGCTGTTGTAGCCTAGTTTTTATAGGCTCATACTTCTTTTTGAGTCTATTCGAGTTAGTGTGTCATTGGGCGGCCGACTCTAGCACATATAGCTCTTTCTTGTATACTTCTATATATTGTGGATTGAGACATAGAGGTTTACATTTATGGGATATCTAGATGGTGCCCTTTATATTACAGCTTATACCTATTCGAGTCAGACCAGATTCTGGTCGAATGCGTAGCTGGCGTGTCACGTATTCCTGGTCCTACGTATTTTGGGACTGGGGCGTGACATGTTTTTGTGGTAGCCCATGCAGGTCAGAATTAAATCATCTTGGTCACCTGACTGTGCTAAGCGAGCCTACAAATTAGGAATAGATATTATGATTGTTGAATAGGATCTCAATCCATAATCGATTTTAAATACTCTTTGTATGTGATTATCGCCCTTGGACTTCCAATTTGCATTCGTTCAATCTTTGTCAATATCCTATCCTTGTTTCTCGTCCCCTATTGTTCGGGAAGGCGAATGCTTGTGACTGATGATTTCCCTCTAGAAGAAGATCGAAGACCAGACGACAGAAGACATAATTCATATACCTTTCTCTGAGAAGATTGTTACCTTATCAAGATAGATTGATGGGTTCTTTGCATTCTAGAACTAGTATGGAAGGGTAGCAAGAGAGTTGGACCCAGTAATACCCTACCCGTGCTTGAGGTAGCAGTGATCTTGGAAGTACTGAGAGCTGGAAGGATTATTGATCATGACCTAGAATAATTTATGGAAATGCATAGCCTGATGATGGAAACTAGTGGTTGTATATGATAGTAATGCTAGGAACGATGATTATGAGCTAGAGGAGATATAATTTTAGGATCTCACTTGGAAGATAATGATCAGATTCCAGAAATTCTAGTATGTGCTTGAGTAATACCATTATTGTACTTGTGACTTGGAGAGATGAATAACGGAAAGAAGAAATTCGAGGAATAAAATTTTAGGGAAAACCTTAAGGAGAAGAGAAATTATACATTAGGCAAGGAAACATTTTCTTTTGAGGATTGATGTTGATAATAGAACAGGAGAATTTATCTTGAGGTTAAAGTCTAGACTATGACATTAACCTAGACATGGATTGGTTGAACCAATACTACGCAACGCTTGATTTTCGTCGTGGTTGTGTCATCTTTAGACCACCAGATTACCCTGAGTTAGAGTTTCTTCAGAGAGCCTTGGAGCATGGTGCCCATCTACCTTTGAGGCACACATTGCAGAAGGTGAACCAGTGTGCCCCCGTATTATATCACAATTTGAGGGTGTGGTTCTAGAGAATCTTTCCGGCCTGCCACCTGACAGAGAGATAGAATTTGCTACAGAGTTGACTCCAAGAGGGGAGTCAATTATTTTCCCATCTTCAGACTAGCACCAAAAGAGTTGGTTGAGTTGAAGGTCCATGGTAGAGGATCACTTAGACAAGAGTTTCAGTCGGGCTAGTGTATCCCATGGGGAGCACCCATTCTGTTAGTACCGAAGAAGGACGGGACGATACGCTTGTGTATCGATTACATGGCACTAAATGCTGTAACGATAAAGAACAAGTATCCACTGTCGTGCATCGATGATTTGTTTGATCAGATTAGTAGTGTATGTGTATTCTCGAAGATCGATCTCATATCCGGTTATCATCAGATCAAGGTACGGAAAGAGGACATCCAGAAGATGGCCTTTCGGTTTAAGTATGGCCACTATGAGTTTTTAGTCATGCCGTTTGGTTTAAACAATGCGCCAGCAGTATTTATGTGTTTGATGAACAATGTCTTCCAACAGTACTTAGATAAGTTCGTGGTGGTATTTATAGACGACATCTTGGTATATTCTAAGAGTCAGGAGGAGCATGAGAGGCATCTCAGGATCGTGTTGGAGACGCTGAGACATGAGAGGCTGTATGCCAAGCTCAGCAAATGTGAGTTCTGCCTGGATAGAGTACCATTTTTGGGGCACATAATCACCGGAGATGGACTATCAGTTGACCCGGAGAAGATAGCTGCAGTTAAAATGTAGCCTGCCCCTACATCAGTTACAGAGGTTAGGAGTTTCCTCGGACTTGCCGGATATTATCGGAGGTTCATAGAAAACTTCTCAAGGATAGCTGCGCCTATGACGCGACTGACGCATAAGGGCGAGGAGTTTATCTGGACCGACGAGTGTCAGGCGGCTTTCGATGAGCTGAAGAAGCGTCTGACATCAACACCGATTTTGGCACTACCTTCAGGATCAGGAGGATTTATAGTATATAGTGATGCGTCTGGGAGCGGATTGGGATGTGTACTGATGCAACATGGCAAGGTGATAGCCTCCGCATCTAGACAGCTGAGAGTTTATGAGAAGAACTATCTGACTCACGACTTGGAGCTAACTGCAGTGATATTTGCACTAAAGCTATGGAGACATTACCTTTATGGTGAGCGTGTTAATATTTACACAGATCATAAAAGCCTGAAGTACGTCTACACGCAGAAGGAGCTCAACATGAGACAGAGACGCTGGCTAGAGTTGATGACAGATTATGACATTGAGTTACAGTACCACCCTGGCAAGGCGAATGTCGTAGCAGATGCCTTAAGCAGGAAGCCCATGGCATACTTTTTAACGACTCAGCGGCAATTGCTAGAGGATCTCTAGGAGCTTGGGATTTAGATTGTATTGCCAGGCATGGATGGACAGATGGCCAACCTCGAGGTTCATTCTACATTGATTGAGAGGATCAGGGCAGCCCTGCCCACAAATGCGAGATTTTAACGTCTACGAGAAAGGACAGAGGCCGGCATGCAGACGGGACTCAGGATTCATGAAGACGGAACGTTGAGGTGTGGAGACCGCCTATATGTTCTGAGTGGCGAGCTACGCCAAGAGTTGATGACCGAGGCACATAGCTCGATTTATTCCATTCATCCGGGGGGTACGAAGATGTACCGAGACTTGAGGCAGCATTTCTGGTGGCATGGGATGAAGAGAGAAATTGCAAGATTCTTGGCGAAATATTTAGTTTGTCAGCAAATCAAGGCTGAACATCAGAGGACTGCAGGATTATTGCAGTCGCTTTCCATTCCCGAGTGGAAGTGGGAACACATTACCATGGACTTCGTCGCAGGATTCCTGCGAAGCCCTAGCGGGAAGGATGCAGTTTGGGTGGTCATAGACAGAATCACCAAGTCTGCACATTTCTTGCCCTTTAGAGTGGGGCAATCCACGGAGATTTTAGCTGACATGTATATGAGGCAGATAGTATGATTACATGGAGTACCTGTCAGCATCGTATCAGATCGTGATTCCAGATTCACGTCGCATTTTTGGCGGAGTATGCAGGAGAGCCTAGGAACTCGTCTCAAGTTCAGCAATGCATATCATCCATAGACTGATGGTCAGTCAAAGCGCATGATACAGATATTAGAGGATATGTTGAGAGCGTGGATGATTGATTTTAGAGGATCTTGGGAGGACCACCTATACTTGGTGGAATTCTCCTACAATAACAGCTACCAGGCTAGCATACAGATGGCACCTTATGAGGCACTATACGGCAGAAAATGTAGGTCGCCAGTTTGTTGGAGTAACATGGGAGAGCATCAGATACTTGGTCCAGAGTTGGTAACACAGACAGTGGAGAAGGTTAAGCAGATTCAGAGCCACCTGCGTGCAGCACAGGACAGACAAAAATATTGGGAAGATGCGCACCGTAGACCATTGGAGTTCAAGGAGGGTGACCATGTATTTCTGAGGATATCGCCTACTAGGGGTACCATCAGATTCAGAGGCAGAGGCAAGCTGAGTCCGAGGTACATCGGGCCTTTTGACATCTTGGAACGAGTTGGCGAAGTAGCTTACCGTCTTGCATTGCCTCCATAATTAGAGGGAGTACATGACGCATTTCACGTATCGCATCTGAGAATATATGTCGCAGACCCTAGCCACGTGCTTAATCATTCAGAGATTACAGTCGAGCCCAGTCTATCTTACGTAGAGCAGCCAGTTGAGATCCTCGATCACAGCGAGAAAACCTTGAGAGGACAGACTATTCGACTGGTCAGAGTGGCATGGAAACACCATTCTCCAGGCGAGTCTACATGGGAGCGCAAGGATACTATTCGGCAGCGGTTTCCGTACTTATTTGAGGATCATGGTACGAGTTTACGAACGGCAATTAATTACTAGTTGTTTTAAAAATTCTTTTAGCTATTATCGTGCTTTACTTTTAATTTCGGGGACGAAATCTTTCTAAGTTGGGAAGAATGTAAACCCCCTCGATTAATTCTATAGATTGTCAGGTTTGGATTTGGGAAAATTTTGGAATTTTCAGCAGATGTTGAGGTTTAGAGTTGAGTTGTCTATTATTTTATTTAATTAAACCTTTGGCGTGCCCTACCGTTGCTATTTTATTCGGAGCCCAATATATGCCCATAAATTCCATCAGACTATTGTACTTCTGACTTGACTCGCCAACTTAGGCACAGGACTTTTCTGCCACTCAAAAATCAAATCCGTTGTGCCCTAAATTAATTGCACAACTTCTCGTATCCTAAAATCCATATTTAATTTCGTGTCGGACACATGTGTCGTTACCCTCAATTTTGAGATACCAACTTAACCTGTTAAGCCGGACCAACTAAAGGGTCCAAGACTGACTCCAAGCCCCCACCATTTTTGACCTTTATATCATTTCTGAATTTTGACCCCAAGTGCCCCCATTTAATTTAAAAGCGCGGGACACTTTAAATTCTATTTAAATCGATGATACCAATTTTGCCTAATCCTATTTTAATCTCCAATTAATCCCGATGGCCATTAAATTAAACCCATGCCACCCACACAATACCCCCTCACCATGCAAATCACCAAACACAATTTTTCTCCACAATTTTGGCATCATTTTATGTGTTCGTGCAATTTCCCAAATTTAAGGGGTTTAGTTGTAATTTATTGATTTTAGGTGTCCTCACCTCATTGGCCAAGACCAAATGGAGAGGTTACCAATTGTTGATCGTAGTCAACATTTCCCTCCCCCTTCCTTTGCATGAAGAAACCAAGTCTTCATGTTAAATCCTAGCCATCCAATTTAGATGGGAACATCCCCACCACACATCCCTCACGCACCCCCTATAAAACATCACCTTCACCCTCACAACAAACCAAGCAGGCCCTAATCCCTAGGCATTGAAACCCCCCTCCCTCTCCCTCCTCTCTCCTCTACATTGGAAACCAAGCCACCCCTCTCCATATTTATTTCATTCTTCTTCTTCTTCCTTTATTATTCTTCTTCCTTTATACTCCCTGGGAGAAACAACTCAACCCCCGGCCGACTGACTTTCCTCCGACCGGACTCCGGCGGTGCACCCCTCGCAGTGCAACTCGGCTGTGCAGCTCCCCCTGACCCGCTCCTGCCTGCACAGTTCTCCCCCGCAGCGGCTCCGGCGATTCCAATCCGGCTACAGCCCCGCCCCATTGTGCAGTGCACCCCCGCCGCTCCGGCTGTGCAGTGCACCCCTGCCACTTCGTCCGGTGCAGCCACCCCCTCGACTCTTATTTTCCCGCGTAGCTCCAGCGGTGCAGCCATCTCCCCCAGCTCCGACCAGATTCGTGCACCCCCGCTCCGGCCAGATTCGTGCATCCCCACTCCGGTCTACTGCCCACAACAGCTCCACCCCGGCCGACCGACCAACCCAGTCCGGCAGCGCCGCTCTGGACCACCCCCAGTCTTTCTATCATCACCATCACCACCATTAGATTCCATCATCATCACCATCACCACCACCACAAGCTCCCTATCACCACCATCACCACCGCGAGATCACTAACACCACCTCGCTCCGGCCGCCTAGGTATATTGCCCCCTCTCCCTATATTATTATATATTATGTTGTGTTAGCTAGGGTTATTGTTGTATACATGGTTTTGTGTGCATAGCTAGGGTTGTGTTTAATAAATGTTGGTATATATATGGTTAGTATAGTGTAGTACTTGAACTATGTGATTAAGGTTAATATTGATTAAGGTTGATGATGATTAAAGTTAATGTTGATTATAATGACTTGAGAATAGTGTTAAATGTAGGTTAGGGTTTATGTTAACATGAATTAAAATAGATTTAAATGATTTGCATGGAGGTTTGGGATTTGATTTTTGACGAGATGTTATGAATACTATACATGGTGGAAAGAATGCTAAATCAATTAATGAAGATTAATTTAATGAGAAATGAGATGATGATATTTTGAACACTGATGAACACTGAGGAGCACGTGTTGTATTGTGAACTAGTGTGTAGTATAAAACCATTAATCGGTAATGTGGGGACTGGAAATTAATGATGGGTTAAATTAGAGTAGTACTTTTGTGATTTGGTAACAATGTTATGAAACGAAAGGTTAATAATCATTAATTGTATTTTTGAGGATGGTTTGATGATATGGTACAGATGACTAAATGTTTTGACTATCGTACCGATAGTCAACTGTGGTCAACCCCCCTAGTGTCTTGTCCCTGTGAGTCGTGGCTGAGACTGAGTTTAGGTGTAGATTTGTGTAGCATCCCTGTCTGTCATGGAATAGATTTTGATTATTGGTTTGTATCTCATCTCTAGGTACTGCGGGACCTGAGGGCTTGGACGCGGTAACAGGACCCCGATATCAGCAGCCATACGCAGGCAAGTGTACCTTGCCATCGTTATTTCAGATTACAGATACTTGTTATTTATGTAGATTGTTCACGTATTTATGTTGACGTTCGATACTTCATGTCCGGATCACAACCGGATCCTGACATCCGTCGTAACGTCTTAGAATAATTGATAGATGCTTCGTACCACCTTGATGTACGTACCGGAGTACTTCGATACCCCAGGACACACTCATACACTGTGATCATGCCAGATTCCTGCATCCTGATACTGACATCATGACCAGAGACTGGGACGACCTTAGGGTCGCGTTTGTTGAGATTACTTCTCTGTGTCGAGACTGTTAGATAGAGGTTCAGGTTCAGCGATCCATCGTTGACCGCTTGGGAAGGGGAAGACAATTACTAGACGTTTGGGATCCTCTGCACGCGCTTATATATGTATATATAGTGTTCCTGTATTCTATAGTAGTGTATCACCCGTGTGACTCTGTGCTCGGAGCTACGATATACCTCGTGTGTCTCTGTGTTCGGAGCTACGATTTTATTTTGGACAGCCCACGCGTCGATCATTGTTTTTAAACTACGTCACACTTGTTTGGTTATGATAGAGTACCCTGTTGTTGCACTTGTACTTTTATGTATACTTGGCATGCTGTATTTTTGTACCTTGTTACGTCCCTCTAAGGACCTGGTTCTCTGCCAGTTTTGCAGCATAGATGATTACGGAGCATTTGGAGTTGCTGTTGGAGTTGCATGTCTTGTAGGCATGGTACCAGGTACTTACATCATTTCTACGGGCACTATGGTTATTTTACATTGATTATTCATCTGTTGTTGTAGCCTAGTTTTTATAGACTCATACTTTTTCTCGAGTCTATTCGAGTTAGTGTGTTATTAGGCGGCCGACTCTAGCACATATAGCTCTTTCTTGCATACTTCTGTACATTGTGGATTGAGAAATATAGGTTTACATTTATGGGATATCTAGATAGTGCCCTTTATATTACAGCTTATACGTATTCGAGTCAGACCAGAGTTTGGTCGAATGCGTAGCTGGCGTATCATGTATTCCTGCTCCTACGTATTTTGGGACTGGGGCGTGACAGTGGTCAACAGAGTGCCATATAGCTTTTGAAGAATTGAAGAAGAAATTAATCTCTGTCCCGATCCTTTCTCTTCCAGCAAGCTCCGGAGGATTCACAGTGTATTCTAATGCATATGGCAAGGGGCTTGGATATATTTTAATGCAGCAAGGGAGAGTGATAGCGTACGCTTCTCGGAAGCTCAGATATCACGAGAAGAAATATCCAACTCACGATTTGGAGTTAGCAGCAATGGTATTTGTGCTTAAGCTATGGAGGCACTACTTATATAGCGATCGAGTAAAGATCTTTACAGATCATAAGAGTTTAAAATATTTATTCACACAGAAGGACTTAAACATGAGACAAAGGAGGTGGCTGGAGTTGTTAATAGACTATGATGTGGAACTTTAATACCATCCAGGAAAAGCAAATGTAGTAGATGATGCACTTAAGTAGAAGAGATGGAGAATTCTTATTGACCCCTAAGAAGCATATTCTAAAAGACTTACGAGGGATGGGAATCAAGATAGTACTTCCACGGGATGCAGTTGGCTTGCCTAAAGATCCAGTTAACTTTGGTGGATAGAATCAAGATAGCTCAGGCAGAGGACCCGAATATTCAGAAACTAAGGGCATAATGTGATTTCGGCCTTCGCAAGGAATTGGCGATTCGTTCGGATGGAACACTAAGGTTTGGGAACCTTCTTTGTGTGCAAATGGAGATATCAGACAAGAAGTAATAACCGAGGCACATAGTTTCCAGTATTCTATTCATCCCGTAGGCACGAAGATGTACCATGATATCAATCAATATTTCTGGTAGAATGACATGAAAAGAGAGATAGATCGGTTCGTTTCATGATGTCTCGTATGTCAGCAAGTGAAAAAAAAACAACAGAGATCGACAGGATTATTGCAGCTGCTTCTTATTCCAAAATGAAAGTGGAAACACATCACCATTGGTTTTGTGACTAGTTTACCTAGATCCCCGACTGGTCTAGATACAGTTTGGGTAATAGTGGATCCACTCACAAAGTGGCACATTTTCTTCCCTTTAAAGTAGGACAGTCTACAGAGCAGTTGGCAGATTTATATATGTGACATATTGTGAGGCAATATAGCGTAGGGGTAATCTTAGTGTTCGACCGAGATACAAGGTTCACTTCTCATTTCTGGAGAAGCTTGCACGCGAGATTGGGTACCAAGTTAAGATTCAGCACGGCGTACTACCCCAGACGGACAGGCAATCAGAGAGGAAAATCTAGACCCTGGACGATATGTTACGAGCATGTACTCTAGACTTTGGTGTATCTTGGGAGAATCACATTCACTTAGTAGAATTCTCGTATAACAACAATTATCAAGCCAGTATACAGATAGCACCTTTCGAGGCACTATACGACAGGAAGTGTATATCACCGTTGGTATGGGATGGCATTGGTGAGCTGTAACGCCCAGTCCTAAAATACGTAGGATTAGGAATACATAACATGCCAGCTACACATTCGACCAGACTCTGGTCCGACACGAATACGTATAAGCTGTATTATAATGGTCACTATCTAGATAATCCAATAAATATAAATATTTATGCCTCAATCCACAATGAACAGAATACAACAAGTATGCTATATGTGCTAAAGTCGGCCGCCCAGTAACATACAAGCTCGAATAGACTCGAGAAAGAAATATGAGTCTATAAAAACTAGGCTACATTAGCAGATGAATCAACAATATAAATGAATAGCATAACTTTGGTAGAAATAATATAAGTACCTGGTACCAATTCTCACATGACAAAGTAACCCAAATCAGCAACTCCAGGAAGGCTCCACAACAGTCTTTGCTGCAAACTAGCAAGGGACCAGGTTCTCAGATGGACGTAACAAGGTACAAGAAATAATATGCCAAAATTTTACAGTAGGGCCAGTAAATGTGCCAAATATCAGGGACAGAGTCTAAGGCACCTCTAGTAAAATAGAATATATATATATATATATATATATATATATATATATATATATAATCAGTTGTAGTATGGTGTGTCTCTCCCCACCCAATGTAGCCTTACGCCTTATGTCTACTGTGTCTCATGTCCGTAATATGCAAGATCAGGACCTCTATCTAGTACAATGAGTCATAATGATATATGTATATAATATGCAAGTTTTATATCACGAGTCTGATAATCCTATACAGAATCACTATGAATACCTTAAGAAGGATTCTGTCACATAAAATATTGTCAAGTGTCCTATGGTCTGACGTGCTAGGATACAAGCACGTGAAATAGGATTGTGATATCAACCTTTTAAGTGTCGTTACTCGACTCCGCGTACGGCATCGACAACCGAATTTGGTTCGGACGCTAAGCAACGTCTCACGGCCCTAGGGTATACACACACATCAACCATATCAAATAACTATAATAACTAAATAAGATAATTAAGGCAAGGAACTGTGATACATCATGGCAAGGTACACTTGCCTGAATTCTGGATATGGCGACGTCCAAGTGGCGAGCTCAATGCGTCAACTACTTCTGAAAAGATGAAATCCGTACGAATGACTCTGGATGCTACAATAGACATAAACAACATATCTAAAACATAAGAAATAGCTAGGATTGACTACCCATTAGTCCAATTTGGACACAGGGACAGAATTGATAGTTTTGGATCAAAGTAGGATCCACATGTGGCCCACTTCGCACCAAAAAATATGTTATAGATAAAGTTTTCCAAATTCATCAAACTTACTTTCTATAAGTCCAGAACGAAGATACAAACCCAATAGAATATCCAAAATTGGATTTCGATGAGCCGATTACGAAATCGCTTGTCAAATGGAACCGTAGGCCCACAAAATAATATTTCGTCCACGTTCTCAGAATCGAACCAAACTTGGGTTACATGATCAGCGTAACGCTGCGAATCCAATGACACAAGTTTTGTTTTGAAATGACAAGCACACACGAAGTTATAATAAGGTGTCAAAATTGGACGATAAGGTATTTTTTTTATGGATACACGTTGATTTTGGTGTGCACGCACGTCCATATCAAGTTTTGCGAAGGCCACACACGTTCGTATTTACGTTACACACTATTCGGCACAATCCGCAGCGACGAAGTCACCACTTTCTATAGATAGAACTCCTATGAAATTATATATATATATATATATATATATATATATATATATATATATATATATATATATATATGGAGATTTTTGGGTGCACTACATGCCTTCATGTGTTTGGGTTGGGTTGGGTTTGGGTCAAGTTCTAGTCAAAATAAGGCAATTTTACGGTAACCATAATTCTAGACGTTCGTCAATATTTTTGGAGCATGTGGGAGATCAAATAAATACAACATTCATATTCCAACTATATTAGACTCAATTAAAATTATTATTATAAATTTTGTTTGAAGGAAAAAGGTCGTGCATTGCTTAAAATATCAAAGCCATGGCAAAGGGTCATATCTAAAACAAGGTTTTAGAAAATACTACTCTAATCCATTAAATAAAATAAAATAATTAAAATAAATTAAAAAATACCAAAATAATCCTATTAAAAAATGAGGGGGCTTACAGTTTTTATGCCACCCCTTTTGTAGTTTATGACTTTGTGCCCCTGATCTTCATGCGTACAATTCCATACGCATGTTATACTTAGTGACCCCATGCGCGCACATAGTATTCTTCATTATGTGTTCAATTATCAATTAGCCTCTGCGTAATCTCAAAGAACTTCGTGGTTTGTAAGGCCATCTGGCATACATTATGAGGTTTATCTCCAACCTCTCAGGATGGTATCGACCCTTCACCCAGTTAATAAAGAAAGGCGTATCATTTGTCTGGAATAAAGTATGTCAACAAGCATTCGACGACATCAAATAATATTTAACAAATATGTCAGTTCTGGTGTCTTCGATCCTAGGGAAACCCTTTTTGCTGTATGCTCGAGTAATGGATCACTCTCTAAAAGCTCTTCTTGCACAAAAGAGTGATAAAAGCCATGAACAGGCAATTTATTATCTTATTCGCATGATGGTCGGTGCTGAACATCGATATAATTCGGTAGAAAAAGAATGCCTCGCTGTGATATTTGTTATTCAGAAGATACGATATTACATGTCAGGTAAAATCATTCATGTCATATCCAGGGTAAATCTCCTCCGGGTATTGATGACCAAGCCGAGCATACTCAATTTTTGATTGGCTACATGGGCAATGCTGCTATCACCTTATGACATGGTATATGTCCCACAAAAAGCAGTAAAGGGTCAAGCGCTAGCTTATTTTCTGGCAGCTCATCCCCTACCGAAAACTTTCAAACAATACGATGACATACCAGATAACATCTTAGAATCTAATATGGTAATGTGAGATAACCCTGGGCAACTATTCTTTGACGACGTATCAAGAATAGGACCCAAAGGCAATATAGTAGCTGGAGTTGGCATAGTCCTAGTATTTCCTGACAAACTACTCATTCATCGAGCATATTCTCTCAGTGGATCATGTTCCAATAATATGACAGAATACAATGCTCTACTCATCGGTTTCCAATTAGCCAAAGAATTAGACATAGAATATCTTGAAGCCTATGTAGATTCTAAATCGATATTCAATCAAATCAGGGGAGAGTACGAGGTTTGGCATGAAGACCTCATCCCTTATTATCAAGCGACAAACGAACTAGCTTTCACTTTCGAAGGATTCTTCATTAAGCATCATTGATTATTCCCCTAAAGAAATGACACTCAATTGACTGATGCTTTGGTTGGCCTAGCAACATTATTGGTTGTTCCCCTAAAAAAATGATACTCAATTATGATAACAGGACGAGAGTTGTTCTATACAAAAAATAACTTGTATGTTGAATAGAGTTACGTCATAACTTCAACTTCCATGGATAAAGATTGAAGAAACCCTTTTATAGATTATGCTGCTTATGAGATTCTTCTAGAAGATCCAAAAGAAGTTACTTCCATCAAAAGACGCTCACTCCGATTCTACTATGACACATCATCTAAGACATTATATCGTCATTCTTATGATAGATTGTTGCTGCGTTATCTTTCCAACCCTGAAGCAATTCAATCACTCTGTAAGGCTCATGATAGCATATGTGGAGCACATCAACCGGGTCCTAAATTATAAGAACGTCTAAGGAGAATGGGTTATTATTAGCCAACCATGGTGGCAGATGCCGTAGACTACGCCCGTAAATGAAAATCATATCAAATTTTTGCTGATTTTATCCACCGACCAGTAGAGTTCTTACACCCTACAGCTGTCACCTGGCCTTTTGAAGCTTGGGGAATGGATATTATCGGTCCAATCAACCCATATTCTTCTAGAGGACATTGATTTATACTTGCAATAACCGATTACTTCTCTAAATGGTCATAAACAATCCCACTTATCAAAGTTAAATGTCTAATGTAATTAACTTCATCAAACACCATGTTTTCTATCGTTTCGGTATTCCCCGGAGGATAATATATGACAACAGGCTACAATTTATCAGTCAAGCATTCTATCAGTTTTATGACAAGAATTAGATCTATAATATAGCATCTACGGCCCACAATCCAACAACCAACGACTTAGCAAAAGCCTTCAACAAGACCATAATCAAACTCCTTAAAAGTTTGTTTCATCCAACAAACGCGATTGGAATAAGAAACTCAGTGAGTGTTTATGTGCTTATCGTATGATAGTTCAAACTCTAATTGGTTGTACACCATTCTCTCAGGTCTAAGGATATTATGCGGTCCTACCACTCAAAATCCAGATAAGTTCTCTCAGAATAGCTATTGCTAATGAGCTAACAGTAGAGAATAATGATCGATTACACCTGCAAGAATTAGAAGCATCAGATGAAAAGAGTTTGCACGTTCAACATCACATTGAACTATACCAAGCATGCATTTCAAGAACTTTTAATTGAAAGGTCAAGAAAAGAATATTCTAGTGGAATAAAGAAAGATACATTTCGTTTAATCCCTAGCAATTCATAGCCTACACGGCCTCTCAAACTATTACCTATATTCATTTTTTAATAAGACATGGGTAATAGGTCTTCAAAGTTCTCCAGCGGGACAATACTCAGATCCAGTGAAACACTCTTGTTGAGATCACCTAAATAATTCTCCCCAACCAAAATATTCTATTCTTAAAACCCAGTTATTTTAAGGATATCCTATTCCTGATCCCCAGTTGGGTTGGAAAAAATCTCATATGTTTACAAACCAATCAATAAGTGTAATGTGATTCACGTCCATATTACCTCTGAATCATATTTTATTTATTATCCCTTAAAGAGGAGATAATAGTTTGCCCTTGAACTACTCTTTTTTTCTTTTCCGGTGGAGTAAACTAGTGAATTATCATGTCCACATCACCTCTGATTGCATTGTATCCTATAAAAATTTATCATTTATACTCAGCCCGAGTATGCCTCGAGTGATACATCTACCAAATTTTTCCACATAATTATTCTTCCATGTCCATAATACCTCTGATAAGATATATATTCAATGGGTCTCGATTTGAAAGTATTACTAAGGTAAGACAAAATTTCTTTATGAGGAAAGGACAATGTTGGTCCAGGGATTCCCATGTGCTCACATTTGTCTAATTGACAGAAAATATTGCATAGTGTGCATGACCAGCCAAATTGCAAGAATGCTCGCGCACAAAATAACTTAACAACTTGTATACTTCTAATTCAAAGTAATTTTAAATTTATCTTACCGAATTCAAAAACTTTGAATAGGATATTGTAGAAGCATAAAAAGTGCATCTTATATAGATGGAGCAGTTTTCTATAAATAAACCCTACAAGTAGATGAATGTCACACTTTCCACTTATTCTAGAAGAAATACACATATTCACTTACTTTGGCGCACTTTTCATTAATTTTAGAGGATGGCGCACTATTTAGAGAGTAGAAGTGGCGCACTTCTTAATGTTACGAAAGATGGCAAAAAAATGATCTTCTCTCTCTCAATATTTAATGTAGCAGACTGACAGCTGACAAAGGTAGAAATCAAAGAGTCCGATGTCATCATTACAAAGGAGATATGACACGGAGACTGAGGTTGTCGTTTAGCGATCCAGCCGTTGTGCCATTCTCCTTAAAAGTGTGTCACAGTGCCATTTTCCTCAAAAGTGTGCCTCAGTGCCATTTTTCTTCAAAAGTGTACCTCAGTGCCATTCTCCTCAGAAGTGCGCCATAGAGCCATTTTTCTCAAAAGTGCGTCACAGTGCCATTCTTCTCAAAAGTGATATTCTCTTCAAAAGTGCTCCTCAGTGTCATTTTTCTCAAAAGTGCACCGTAGTGCCATTTGTAACCTTCGTACCCTGAAATTCATGCTTAAATGTTGTTATTAGGTTAATTTTGGGCTATTGGGATTTTTTCATAATTTTTAGTTAATTAAAAACTAGTAACCCTAATTTCCTAGGACTTTCAAGAATTTATTTTAGGGTCAAACTTAATAAAAATATCCCAAACTTTTATTTTAGGTTCTAAATAATCAAATATACTTTCTAGAATTTTCTGATTATTTTTAGCATTTATTTTTAGTTAATTAGGAAAAACTGAATTAAAAACTATTTTTAGAAAATAAAAACCCCAAAAGTAATTACTTATGCCCAGTCAGCCAACAGGGGCCCACCCATCAGCCTCCCGCAGCCAACTGGGCGGGGCCTACCTGTCAGCGACCGCGGGGTGGGTGTGGGTGCAGCGAGCCGATCGTGAGCCGAGCTGAGCCGAGCCGCATCGTACCCTGACCGTTCGATCTGAGCGGGCAACGTCGGATGGCTGCTACATGGCACTCCTTTGAGCCGCAGTTTCCCTCTCTCCCCTATATATAAAATAGTTAGGTTATTAATTTCTACGATTTTCTTTGAGCCGAATTTGGGAGAATTGTCATATATGGTTTCTTCATCTTCCAGAAGTCATTGCGCATAGCTCCGGACTCCAAATGAGGCACAGTTTCTTGTGTTAGAATGATATTGAGGTTAGATTTCTGAATATATAAATTTTTTTACGAAATTATGAGTAAAATTCTAAAAAATTCGTAGAGTACAGCATGTCAAAAAATAGATGCGTCTCAATGTTTTCGCTATTCTGGGAGAACCAGGAATCAAAATCATGAACCGTTTGAAGTTTTGGAAAGCTAATGTCCTGGTAATTGACATATGTTTTTCCAGAATTTATTTCAAAATATTTAGATACTGTTAATTCTGTAGAACTTCTAGGTTAGAATTTAACCATCGGTGCACAATACAAAATTTGTATGTGCCATAATTCCCAAACGAATTTGAATTCGGATGAGCCATAAATTCTAGCATATTTTTGATGCTAAAATATATAGGAAATCATGCATGAAAGTCGAGTTTGTGTTGGTTGACTTTTTGGTCAACAAATCGTCTCGATTTATGTGCCATGAGTCTCGAGTTGATAAAATTTAGTTCCTTTGGACAAAATTTAGGAATTAACCTAAAAATTAGAATAATAAGATTAAAATAGGATTTTAGAGTAATTATTCTAGAATTAAATAAATTAAAATAAATTATCTTTTGACATGGTAAATTTGTAATACATAGGCTATTTGGACTGTGACTTGGACTCTGATTCATACCAGCTAAGGACCACAGGCGAGTACATTCTTTAATAATTTTCGTTATTTGATAATTTTTATAATTTAAGTATTTACAAATGTTACATCTGATTCTTAACACTGTGCTACACGGACTAGTATATAGATTGAATCTTTAGTCATGAGATGTTACATTGGTTATCGTATTGACATTGTACACGACATTGATATTAGACATTGTACATAATATATTGGACATTGATCGTGTATCGTGACATGTCATGGTTGGATCCACAGTACTAGTTGGGGGCGGGGAAATTGGTAGTGAGAGATGTGATCAAATACCTATCGTACAAGTGTAAAATATTGTTAGTGTTAATCATACACCTCACGTATGATTAGCCAAGCCATGTAGCTATCGTACATATTCTCAAGCCGATCATATTTTGAAACTACGATTTCAAACACTTAGAATAGTTACAGTTCTCTATTTTAGTTCATATACTACATCACCCGTATATGATATTGTACCTCATTCTCTTCATTTTATATATGCACTGACTGTACCATATTGCCTATATTGCCTGTCTCTTTACATTGTTATTGCATTTATTTATTGTCTTATCTCAGTATATAGCATCATCTATTTATTGTTTTATAGTCCTTATCAATTAAATGGAACGGTTATTTGAGATGTACTTTGCACATCCTGACTGAAAATATTTTCTAGACTGCGCCTTAGAGGACTGGTGTCCGATATTTTATGGACCACAAGGAGAATAGCTGCAGACTTGGACCTTGTAGCCAGGTGTGATTCCGGGAGGTCTAGCCGAAATTACTAGTTATTTAGTTAGTTTCTTTTAGTAGTTTGTGGTACCGGATTTGTCTCCGGCATACTTTGTTGAGACTTGGATATTATTGTTGAGTTAGATTATTTTTATTTAGACTTGTATTGCATTTTGATCTATTTATTTCTTTGATTACTTATCGTGCTATTGTTTATGTGATTGAGTATTCCATATTATATTGTGATATCTGTGTCTCCTTATGGAGTTGGATATTCGTGAGAGAATGACTAGATAGTATTATGACCTAGACAGCGTTCTACCGCTGATGCTGCGGCGTAGGCTGGACGTACCCATATACTCGTGCCCAAATTCCGGGTGCGGGTCGTGATACGTTTTTAGTGGTGGCCCATGCAGGTCAGACTTTGCAAGTTGTGCGATATCGTGGTAGTGCGACAACTTAGTTGTACTTCTACGAGCCTGCGATAAGTTATAGGACATAGGATACTTGGATGAGAGAGAATACTCAATAAAAAATTATTTGAGAGATTCCTGGGATGACCCTTGAGAATCTTATTATAATTTCTAATTTAAATCTTTTTCTTGTTCCATCATCTCTCATTTGTTATTATTGAATTTGGTCCTTGTTGATCAGTTATTAAATTTAATTCTGGGTATCGTTATTGAAGTTTTGATTTTATATCGAGATAAACTTTATAAATTAAAATTATGGTATCATCTGATGACATATGTTGATAAAGACAGTAAGAAAGGTAAAACGTCTGCTTTGGTTATGGAGCCTAGAATTTATCGCAGCTATATTAGTTGGCGTGTCAAAAACGCAGGTACCTGACTTTAGATGTATATATCTTAGTTATGAAATTTAGAATTTCTTGCAGCTATACTAGTGGGCACAGCGAGGATTCTAGACGACATTATTACAGAGTTGCATACCTAAGTTATGGAATCTATCGTTCATCGCAGCTATACTTACTGGTGTAGCGAGGATTATGAGTGTCATGATTTCGGATAGACGTGTATAATTATCAGGTTGTATCTTAAATTTATTCTTAAAGTATCATCTCAATACTTATCCATTTCTGTTATTCTAGGACTTTGTTCCATGATTTCCTTTTGATAGCCGTAGAGATACCTTCAGTCCTTAGTCAAGTTCCATTTTAAGCTTTATTTCTTTAAGGATCCATATTAGTGTGATAATTGGTGACTTGTAATTAGGTCTGTCTCTTGTATCAGTGTTGACTGAGTATGGCTTGTGAGTCTGTAAGTGTTTCTTGGTTGGACATGTGAGCAGTAGGCATTAATCTAGAGATAACTCATAGCATAGTACCTTATAGCAATGGTTCTATGATAAGGTGTCATTATTATTAGTATTGGTATTATAGGTAGAAGGAGTAAAAAGTATCAGTGATGGTTCCAAGAGTAAGTATCATAGTCAGCATGCCAGTCCTGGATAGTCATGAATTTATGTAGTTGGGTGATCCATGAAAATAATTAAGTATCAAGGATTTGTGTTAAAAATTAATGGAGAAGATATTCAATTTGATGGTTGATACTTGGGTGTGTCAAGAGTAAAGGAATGTATACGCATAAAAAGGGTATTAATGAGTGTGCCATGGGTAGAGGAATATCAAGATTGATAATGAAAGGTATGAAGTATAACACAGATTAGTGTAACAGTCTGTAAAAGATTAAAAAGGGAGATACTTATACATTAATTGAGATATAGAACCATAGGCATGCCTTTGAAATTGAAGTGGAGCATGTGTATTATATAAGTTAATAACTAGTACGAATGATCGTGAGTTGTAATAAGTCTGATGAGGTGATCTAATAATGAAGCTAGTGTTACCATACCAATAGTGCTAATATTTCTATATCAAGGATTAGTTGAGAATTGTGCTAGTAACAGTAAGTATCTCATGTGATAATATTAGATTGATGTAACAGTTAATATGGATAGAAAATTATTGGAAGTAATAGTGCAAGTAATTCAGGCAGTATAAATTTCAGTACACAATTGAGAGTTGTAGACAATTGGTATATCTGTGTGTATCTTGTGTGTTAGAGACTATGAGTATTTATATGTATACTTAGATAGAAATTTATAATTTGAAGATTAAAAATAAATTTTAATTTTAAAATTTTTGAGAAGTTAAGATTTTATATTATTAAATTTTTGAGGATTCAAATTCAAATAAATATAGTCAAAGCTATAAAGATTTTTTGGAAGTGATTAAAATTTTATTTCAATATTTGACTTTTGAGAAAAGTATATACATTTTATTTTAAATTGTTCGAGAAATTAAATTTTGAGGGTTTTATTTAAGATAAAATTTATGGTGGATAAGAAATGTACATCAATATATGAGTGAATAAAGTGCATGTGTAAGGATCTATTGGCTTGAGCATGCTCGAGATGGCACTGCAAACTGACTTGGGTGTCCATCTAGAGTTGTATTAGAAGGAGTAGTAATTAGTATGGTGTGTTGAACTTGGTGCACACTTGAGTGATAAGAACAACTTGTATAAACAATTGTAGTAGGTAAGAGAGTTAGTAGTGGATGTGCTTATAGTAGAAACAGTGGTACCTAAAAGGATAAGGGTATCAAACTTTGGATGCATCATTAAACCTATGGTTGTGTTAGAAGGCTATGTTCTGTTATTTCTTTCTGTTTCTTTTCGTCTATTTTATTGATTGATTTCCTAGTACCATAGCCTGTATCAATGATCTTCTTGCTAGAATGTAGTTAGTAGTACATCTTGACAAAGACTGCTATACCATGACAAAAGTAACCATAACCATGTATATTTTCTCTAGATTGCATATTGTATGACGGTATGTAGGATTTTCTTATAACTTTATTGTTGGGGGTTTGACCGTAGTAAAGATTAATGAAGAGGTTATGACTTGACAAAGAGAGACAAGAATTTTCAAATTTCGAGGATAAACATTAATTTAAATAAAGAGTTAAGAATTTAATATGGCAGAATTGACGATTTTGTTAAGTCATTAATTTTTATGAAGATTAAGATATGAGTGAATTTGTCATTAACATTTAAGAAAGTTAAGAAGATTATCATTATATTTATTTGACTGCAAGGTATAAATTTAAAAATTATTTTGAATATTGCATTTGAAGATCTTGTAGGTATTATATTGTTTGAGTATGATGTGGAAAAAGAATCGAGGAGTAAGATCATTAATGGATTAGTGTTTGAATTCAAATTTTTGAAATGAGAATTTAAATTTTATAAATATGCATTGATTGGATTTAAATTAGAGGAGTAAGATCATTAATGGATTAGTGTTTGAATTTAATTTTTGGGATGCAATTTTTAAATTTTATAAATATGCATTGATTAGATTTCAATTAGAGGATGGAATATTAAATTCTTGTATTTCATTATTAACTTAAAATTTTAGAGGATATTGTGATAAGAATGGAATTTGATTTTATATTTGAAGATTTTTAGGAATATGATATTTATAGAATTTTGAGAAATATTATGAAATAACAATATGGATTAGTTCATGATTATATGATTTGATGAATTTTATTTTGATGGTAATAAATAAATAAATAAAATAATTAAGGATTTAAATTTTGAGGACGAAATTTTTTTAAGGTGGGTAGACTTGTAACCTCCGTATCCTGAAATTCATGCTTAAATGTTGTTATTATGTTATTTTGGACTATTGAAATTTTTTCATAATTTTTAGTTAATTAAAAACTAGTAACCCTAATTTCTTAGGACTTTCAAGAATTTATTTTAGGTTCAAACTTAATTAAAAATATCCTAAACTTTTATTTTAATTTTTAAATAATCAAATATATTTTCTAGAATTTTCTGTGAATTTTTTGGGAATGTTAAGCATTTATTTTGAGTTAATTAGGGAAAACTGAATTAAAATTTTTTTTTTGAAAATAAAAACCCAAAAAGTAATTATTTTTGCCCAGTCAGCCAACAGAGGCCCACCCGTCAGCCTCCCGCAGCCAACTGGGCGGGGCCCGCCTGTCAGCGACCTCAGGGTGGGTGTGGGTGCAGCGAGCCGACCGCGAGCCGATCCGAGCCGCATCGTACCCTGACCGTTCGATCTGAGCGGGCAGCATCGGATGGCTGCCACGTGGCACTCCTTTGAGCCACGGCTTCCCTCTCTCCCCTATATATATAATAGTTAGGTTATTAATTTCTAGGATTTTCTTTGAGCCGAATTTGGGAGAATTGCCATCTAGGATTTCTTCATCTTCCATAAGCCATTGCGCATAGCTCCGGACTCCAAACGCGGCCCAGTTTCTTGCGTTAGAACGATATTGAGGTTAGATTTCTGAAAATATAAATTTTTTTATGAAATTATGAGTATTAAATTCTAAAAAATTCGTAGAGCACAGCATGTCCAAAAATAGATGCATTTCGATATTTTTGCGATTCTGAGAGAACAAGGAATCAGAATCATGAACTGTTTCAAGTTTCAGAAAGCTAATGTCAAGATCATTGACATATGTTTTTCCCACAATTTAATTCTAATATTTATATACTGTTAATTCTGTAGAACTTCTAGGTTAGAATTTAACCATCGGTGCACAATACGAAATTTGAATGTGCCATAATTCCCAAACGAATTTGAATTTGGATGAGCCATAAATTCCAGCATATTTTTGATGCTAAAATATATAGTAAATCATGCATGAAAGTCGAGTTTGTGTTGGTTAACTTTTTGGTCAACGGATCGTCTCGATTTGTGTGCCATGAGTCTCGAGTTGATAAAATTCAGTTCCTTTGGACAAAATTTAGGAATTAACCTAAAAATCAGAATAATAAGATTAAAATAGGATTTTGGAGTAATTATTCTAGAATTAAATAAGTTAAAATAAATTATCTTTTGACATGGTAAATATGTAATACATAGGCTATTTGGACTGTGAATTAGACTCTGATTCATACCAGCTAAGGACCACAGGCGTGTACATTCTCTGATAATTTCTGTTATTTAATAATTTCTATAATTCAAGTATTTAGAAATGTTACATCTGATTCTTGATACTGTGCTACACGGACTAGTATATAGATTGAATCTTTAGTCATGAGATGTTACATTGGTTATCGTATTGACATTGTACACGACATTGATATTTGACATTGATATTAGACATTGTACATAATATATTGGACATTGATCGTGTATCGTGACGTGTCATGGTTGGATCCACAATACTAGTTGGGGGTGGAAAAATTGCTAGTGAGAGATGTGATCAAATACCTATCGTACAAGTGTAAAATATTGTTAGTGTTAATCATACACCTCACGTATGATTAGCCAGGCTACGTAGCTATCGTACAAGTTCCCAAGCCGATCACATTTCGAAACTACGATTTCAAACACATAGAATAGTTACAGTTCTCTATTTTAGTTCATATACTACATCACCCGTATATGATATTGTACCTCGTTCTCTTCATTTCATATATGCACTGACTGTACCATATTGCCTATATTGCCTGTCTCTTTATATTGTTATTGTATTTATTTGTTGCCTTCTCTCAGTATATAGCATCATCTATTTATTATTTTATAGTCCTTATCAATTAAATGGAACTGTTATTTGAGATGTACTTTGTTCCATCCTGACTGGAAATAATTTTCCAGACTGCGCCTTAGAGGACTGGTGTCTGACATTTTATGGACCACAGGGAGAGTAGCTGCAGACTTGGACCTTGTAGCCAGGTGTGATTCCGGGAGGTCTAGCCGGGATCACTAGTTATTTAGTTAGTTTCTTTTAGTAGTTTATGGTACTGGATTTGTCTCCGGCATACTTTGTTGAGACTTGGATATTATTGTTGAGTTAGATTATTTCTATTTAGACTTGTGTTGCATTTTGATCTATTTATTTCTTTGATATCTTATCGTACTCTAGTTTATGTGATTGAGTATTCCATATTATATTGTGATATCTGTATCTCCTTATAGAGTTGGATATTCGTGAGAGAATGATTAGATAGTATTATGACCTAGACAGTGTTCTACCATCGATGCTGCGGCGTAGACTGGACATACCCACATACTCGTGCCCAAATTTCGGGTGCGGGTCGTGACACCATTCGTACTAAAATTGTGCAGTCTTCAGATAATTTCAAAAGTGTGTATACTATCCTAACCGAAAGTGAGCAATTACGAATGCGTGTCTTACATGCCATACTTCTTGTGGAAGGTGTATAAATAAATGTACCCCACGACCTATGCTTTCCTCGTATAGGAAGCTATGTGGCATTCAGGCAGCAAGTTGTACACCCACTCATACAGAACGTGGGGTGTTAATATACCAAAAGTGCGCGCATAATGGTAAAACAGTGTTGACTGTCCATAGTACGCCCACAATCTCGTAACCACTCCTAAACTCTATAAATACAGGCAGCGACTATCTTCACATAGAAACAAATAGATACACACAGATACATAAAAGGAAAAAGGGGCTAGAATTCTCAAGTCTTTGAAATTCAAGAGCAGAACGAGTGAAATAGAATCTTCTCGTGCCATTGTGCAAGATCTTTCTTATTGTTCAACTCTCCAAGTTGTTCGCATCAATCTTCAAGTCTTTGAAATTCTAGAGTAGAGCGAGAGAAATAGAAGCTTATCGTGACATTATGCCAGTACTTTTTTATTGTTCAACTCCCCAAGTTGTTCGTAGCATTCCCTATATTTCTCTGTAGTCGCGTGCATTTTTTCATCGTCGAGTGGTCCAAGGAGTAAAGTGATCATTTGTGGATCAGATCTCTATAGCTATACTTTTCCAGAATCAATTGAACTTAGATTCCTGTTTAGGATCTCTTTTTGTATTTTTTAACAGTTTGTAACAAAAAAGTTCTGTATAAAAACTTTTCCTCGCAAACAATGGTTATGTACTTTTGCTACTCCGCCAGCTCCTTATTTTGTACAACTGGTTTCCAGAATATTTTGGCAGGGCATTTGGGATGCCTTAGTTTATTGTCATATATATTCTATATTTACTATCATCGTTTAACTGATTGAGACATTAGATGTTCTATGTGACCCTAAGTGACTTGCATGTATAATGTACCCCGTGTCTAGTTACAGCCATGACCATCATACAATATTCTATACCATGTACGACATAGCTAGCTATGTCTATCTCCATATTTCAGTAGTGGGGCATGATATTAATGCTCTGGGTACAATTCATAAGCTGGCAATACATCAGATGGATGTTGAAAAGTATTCCTGAATGGAGAGATGGCAATACATCAGCTGGGTGCTCTGGGTACCAATCTACTACGACAACTAGGCGACTTCGAAGGTGGCATCGAATGAACACTTTAATAGTAAGAAGAGGACTGTGCTGGCTTCGGCACAGGGCACTGAATGAGCGTATCAAAGATGGTTGATGTTTGAAGCCAGGATAATCTGGCGGATCTGTTCATGAAAGGCCTTAAGTGCCAGCTGATCGAGGATAAAAAAAATAGGCTTGAAGGCATGTGGATATTGTGTCTTTGTAATTTTACCATAAAGTTTTATGCTATTAGTTCAAAGAGAAATCTACTAGGCATCTAACTTTTAGTTTATGAAAGGGCTATTGACTTAAAAAATGTCAGGTACAATGTATAGTTAGTCCTATGAGACTATGGAGATTGATTTTATCCCGAAACCACTGTGGTCTACTAGATTATTATTTGTATAGAATAAGTCATGTGAGAGGATGACCATGAGCCTTAATAAGTTCTTAGACATTTTGAATATGCGGCGTACTTTACATGAAATACAGGTAGCTCATAACTACAAAGGGGATGGTAACCCCCATGCTACAGTAGCGTGACACCAGGATGAGGTAGAGTCTCAACTTTGGACCATGTCACAATGGCAGTAACACCGCGTATTGACAGTTAGCCTAATGTCGAAGAGGTAGCGAGTGGTAGTACATCACTACAAAGAGGCTGGTGACCTCATGCTACAGTGGAGTGACACCACCAAAAGGTTGTGAACCTCAACTTTAGGCTATGTCATAATGTTATAGCACCACGAGGAAGTGAAAGGATTCGTATTAGAAAATATTGAACTCTCTGAAAGAACTCACCTAAGTGTATAAAAATAGATATATGTCGTCTCTTGAGGGTAAACTTTTAGACACCCAAGATACATACATCGAGACCAGGTCAACATGGGACCTTTAATGTGCAACCATAAGGCACATCTGATGTCATTGTACAAGTGGAAAGAATAACACCTATGTTACATAATTCAAGTTTAGTCCATTCTTGTATTGTATTGTTGTTTGACACATGCTAAAAGATTCAAGTAGTTGGTGACATCTATCCTAATGCACAATGGAAAATCACTGTGAGAAACACGTATCTTATATATTGAGATATATGGGGGATTGTTAGAGTTTTCTTTATTTAAACTAGTAAGAATAGTCCCACATTGGTTACAACTCCAAGTGAGTATCTTAATATATAACTTTGTTTAGAATTGAGGTATGCACATATGGGTTGTGGGGGCACATGTGGGTGCCATATGTGGGTGTTTTACTAGAGGGATTAAGCTTAAACTCCTCAAGGAAGCATTTATGATTTGTTCACTCTCTTGGAATTTTTTTTTAGGAGCTACGCCCCAAAGGTGCTTAGCAACTCGGACTCGGACGAAGGGCACAAAGTTATATTTTGATGGAGCACTTTGCAGTTCGTACATCCGAATCAATCGCATGGTACTTGTGTGCATATGTTGCGCTCATTTTATTTGAAAGTTACATGTGCGGTTGCTAGCGTAGTTACATGCCCGATTTTCATGAGCGATTGAATGCGCGGGTGCAATTATTGGTGCATGAGCAGGCATTGTGTGGGCTATGTGTATACTATGCACTGCTATATGCAGGCTTTGTATGCCTATGCGTGGATATGTGCATCTATACATACACGCTGCTGCGCGTATGTGCTCATAAGCAGTTGTTCGGCTAAGTTGTTGTGCGCATGTATGCATACGAGTATACTCGTATGTGTCTATGCGCAGGTAGCACATGATGGGTGTATATCTCCACTGATTGCGGAATTTGGACGGTTATGGAAGATTAATCAATTTAAATTGATCCTGATCGTTTGGGATTTTGTTTCAAATTGGTTGTTATTCCATAATGCGACGATTGTGATTATGGTTAGGGTTTCCATGATTCTCTATAAATACTCTATTTGTACCTCCTTTTGAGGACAAGAAAAATTGAGAGACAAAAGATATTATTTTGCTATGGCTGCCAGTCAGGTCCAGGAGTCCTTTTGAGTCAGCAACATAAGTCTAAGACTTGTCTCACAGTATCTGTATTTATATATGGATACGTATTTTGTGTCATATCTTGTGTTTTCTTAGATTTTGAGGAGCTCTAAATTTTCTCAAGTCAGAGACTTATTCCCCTGACCGACATAATATCGGTATACTGGTCTATATCTCAAGTATACTGTTCGAGATATTTTTTAATTAATGGATATTTTTATGAATAGTATTTTGATATTTTCATGAATAATATTTTAATATTTTCGTGAATAATGATGAAGCATTATATTATCCATTGGTTTGATGGTTATGAATCACCCTATTATCCAATGGTTACTTGGTTTCTTTTGAATGGATGAGATTGGTTTAGATTGTGATGTGGATCACTGACGTGGCAGATCCAACGGTCACGATTAATTCTCGACTTATATATATACCCTTTGATTTTCTCTCTTCTCTCTCTTTTATTTCTTTCTTATCTCTTTTTATTTTTTCTTCATTTTCTGTGTGAGCTTGAAGCTTGGTCTTGAGTCCTAAGAGTATGGTTTCTAAACCCCTCTTGGTGGTGTAGTAAAAGGTTTAGGCTAAGAGCTTGAATTTAGACAAGTATATCTTGCCAAATTCTTAAACAATATTGTTTTATTTCTATTTTTGTTTTCCGTGATTTTATATGCTTACAATTTTTCAAAACTCATTTTATTAAATATGTTTCCTCTATGATTTTAGTTCAAATACATGTTTCTAAATTTGGTTTGAGGTAGATTTTAATTTCCAGTAGAAATCTTAATATTTACTTTATAGAAAACTAGGTATCGGGAGTGATACCAGAGTAATTGCTATGAGACTTAGTCTATATGCTATATGAGACTTACTCTTAGTCTTGACATCTTGCTAGACCTATTTTTGACAGATTTTGGGACATAATTTTGACCCCAGAACCGGGCTTTCTTGGAGTTTTCCTATAGATTTTTGGACCATTCTTGGAATTGAAATGATGCTTTATTTTTAACCGGCATACCGACGGTGTATTGGTGTGTAATAAAGGTATACCAATTTGCCTGACTTGACATTCCTATTGAGTTTTTAATCGACATATCGATGGTGTACTTGTCACCTTCACTTTTCCAACCAGGGGTAGTTTGGTAACTAGCATGAGTAAATATTTTTAGGAATAAATATTAATATTAGTGTGATAATTATATTAATTATTTAATTATTAGTGAGCTATAAATTATTTGTGACTCATATTATTTATTTAGTTAGGAGGATAGTCCAATGGTTAGACTCGTCACTTGTAAGCCAATTAGACTTGTCATGACAACTAGTGAGCCTAACTTGGACCCAAGCCCATTAGACCATTCTCACTAATTAATTAAGAAGAATTAGCTTAATTATAATTAGTTAGAAACTACCCAAATAGCCTTTTCTAATTATTTCTCCATAATAAATCATGGAGGGGTACATAGGACATTTATATGTGACTTGGGAAAGGGGGAAGGGGTCGGCCACTACTAGAGGGGGCCCTCCTCTCTCTCTCTCTCTCTCTCCTCTCATTTGTATTAGATCTAGAAATTAGATCTCCAATTTTCCATCATTTTTTCCATTTAATTCTCACTCAATTCACCTCTATTTTCTCTCTTATTCTTATTCCACAAGGAGTTTGGAGCTTGGAGAAGCAAATAGCACAAGGCGAAGGAGCTTAGGTGGAGAGATCGTATACGGATCATGTCCGTGGGAACAATTTATTGGAAAACCATCTTCCAATTGGTAATTTCTAAATTTTATTTTTATTCTAGCTCCCAAATTATGCATTTGACCATTAGGAATGATCCCATCGCATAGGGCTACCTATAGGAACAAGTTCTAGGCTAATTGGTTATGAATTATGAATTCTAAGTGGTAATTTGTGTGAATGTTGGAGGAATTACGAGATTGACGCATTAATTGTGTGTCATGAGACCAATTAGATCTAATTTGACTTAATTGGGGTTATGGGACTGGATATGTGTCTACAAATAAATATGTGTTGACCATATCACGGTATTTTGCGATACAGTGTGATACGGGCTCATTTTGGGTGTTTTATGAAATTATATCTCAATTCTCATAGTAGCAAGTTATTTTAATTATATTATGATATATGATATATATATGATATATATATATATATATATATATATATATATATATATATATATATTTGCTCATTGTTGAAGAATTTGAGTTTTGTTATCCCTATTGGATGAATATCATAAGTGTCCTATTTGTACACTCTTTGTGTTTGATAAAATAGCTATTAGAGTGGTGTTAGTGCACTTAATACTTTTTACATGTATATACATATAATTATATGTTGAAATGGTGAGTTATGATGTTGTGTGGATTGGGAGTTGAGGAGTAATGTGTATCAGTGCACTGTGAGAGATTGAAGGATAAGGGTATGTCACTGAGTGTTTGCACAACAACTGAATTGCTGTGTTGGTGTTGGAAGCATATATACATTAATGTATTATGGGAGGAGGCTTGAGCAGAGTATTGTATGCAGGCAAATGGACATTCAAGCTTTCGCATAGGCTTTGATATAGCAGTGCACTGCATTGGTGGCTCGGTTGTGCAGATGGGATTTGGGGTGCGGGTAGTAGCAGATAGGAGAAAGGGTTGTGATGCAGGTATTAGTTTTGAATGGTTATATTGTTTGAATATACTATAGTAATGTTGGTTATAGGATCAGTTAGTTGTTGGAAACTATTGTGTTGGTTTTGCTCAAATTGTATCACTTAATGGTTAGAGATTAGTGAGTATTGTTGTATCAGCAAGTTTGGTAATTGCTTTAGACACAGGTAGTTGGAAATTCGAGTTTGAGTAATGGGTGAGTCAGTATCATAACTGACTAGGTATTGCAGTTGGGGTAAATGTCAGTGAGATTAGGGGAAAAGCAGGCCTCGAGTGGAAGTATCAACTTGTAGTCAATGTATCTTGTAATTTAAACCTTATACCTGGGAACGAATATGGCAAGTAAAAACTGATACACTAAAGTATCAGTCACCATAGAAGATGTGGGTGTATATCAGTATTAGACTGAGTGCACTAAGCATGCAGTTATAGTTTTGGCAGTGGTTTAAAACTTAGGGACATCAAGTAGGTGACCTCAGTGGTATCAAGACTAGAAGTCTTAGCTCTAGGTAGTGGCCAGTGGGAGTATCTGAAATTGTTGTGCTAGACCTCAGGTTCTGGTATGTTTTAGTAATTGGCTTTAGGTACTGTAGTGAGGTGGAGACTAAGGTAGGTAAGGTAATGTCAGTTGGTTAATGGAAGAATTTTGCTATATGAAGAAGGGAATGAGAACCACAACAGCAACAACAGTATATGTACTGCTGCAGAGTGAGCAAGTGGAGGGCTGCACCTGATATGAAGGAGGAAGGGGTGTGAATTATGAATGCAGTAGTAGTAGAAGTAAAGCTTGGGGGTGTGCCTAGGTTAGGGACTTATCTGATATAAAAGTATCAGGTAAATAGGATAGGTATCAGTTATCAGTTCTATTTACAAGTTTAGTGAAGTACCAGTAATTGTTATTGAATGTGCCAAGTATATAGGGGTGAGGTGTTGATCACATAGGAGATACTAGTTGATGTCTGGTGCAAACAAACTGATACTAAGTATTAGTATAGACAGGTTATAGATGGGGGTAAGGTAATACATAGGGGTTTAAGTACTTAGCCATACTAAGTGATAGTACATGGTAGAGATATCTTAAATACTAGGTACTAGTTGGTTTAGATTCAGGTAAATGAATTTGGTAAGAAAATGGTTTAGTTAACAAGTTAGACCAAGGTGTTTATATACTAGGATAATACTAGATAATATATATGATTAGTATATTATAAGATACCTATATAAGTACTTAGTATAGCTATTATCTTCTAGACATGTACCTAGAAATTTAGTTATAACATGGTATTACCTAGAAACTATTAGTATAGACTTGTAATCACTATTGAAGCTAGGAATGGACCTAGAGTTAAGGTATTGGACTAGGATGATCTAGTTTGACTAGTATGACTTAGAAGTGACCCAAAATCATACATTAGTGCATTCACTTACCATTTCTCATTTATTACACCTAATAACTTAATTTTTCTAAATAGGATTGTGTGACACCAGCTTGGGCATCGAGTGTCACGACCCGCACCCGGTGTAAGGGTACTAGTCGGAAACAACGCCCAGCCTACGCCGCAAAAAATTAGTGGCAGAACGTTGTCTAGATAGTCTATCTAACAATATAATGAACCACCAATAATGATAGTATACTCAATCACAGATCTAAGGTAGAAATGAGCACGAATCAGATAAGAATAGAATAGTCATCAACTCATGAGTTTAAAATAATACATCAATGAGTCTGAAGAGTAACAAAAATAAGCTGGAGACAAATCCAGTACAAAAGAATACTATCATACTACAAGCTACACTCCAGGGTCAACTGTCTCAGTTGGGATAAGTCCCTCTTGAGCCAGGGTCTCCGAATCTAAACCCACAACATCCTGGGGTCCATAATAGGTAGGGTACTCCTCAGTGTCATCTGGAAAATATATCCAGTCAGGAAAGGAGCAGAGTACATCTCTAACAGCAGTTCTAATCCATGATAAAAACTATGTAACAGTAAATAGCTGTGGATAAACAAGATGCACAAAATAGATACAAGAGATATATATACAATAAGGAAATACTGGAAAGAAATACAATAATGAATAATATGCCAATGAAACAATAATACTAATGACTAAGTGTGTGAGTACTAGCTTAACATGTGATTGGCTTGGGCAAGATACAATGCGGCCTGGCTAATCATACGTACGGTGCATGATCAACACTATTCTCTTACCAATACTTTATTCAATAGGGATTTGATCACATACCTATACTAATACTCCCCACCCCCAACTGGTATAATAGATCCAACCACGGTATGCTATGGCACTAGATTCTCCAAGAAGATAGCTAGTCTCCCCGAGAATCGGTGTCTGTACATGTACAAGATAACCAATGAAACAATACTTGCACCATATACACCATATACCAAGGAATAACATCTCATGACGAGATCCGGATATACCAATCCGTGTAACCATAGTGTCGAGAGAAACATGTAAATCTACACTAGATACAACGAACATAGAGGATATCATAAATGAGAAACTATCAGAGAATGTACTCGCCTGAAATCCCAAGAACAGTCTCACAGATGTCTGACTCGGTGCCTCGAAGACCTAGATATGGAATACCATATTAAAATAAGGTCCCGGAAAGAGAACAAGTCAAACTAGTCAACTCCTAGGTCAATAAATAAATTCTAAGTCAAAAGTCAACTATGGTCAACTCTAAAGTCAACTAAAGTCAAACCAAGGTCAACCTCACAAGAAATCTATATAAATAATATAGAAATAAAATACAACAATTTAGGAATAAAAATTAGATCCCAAATCATACTCACACAAAGTATACTAATAATACAAATAATACATACTCTAATATAATATATAAACAACCAATATTTATACAAATAAAATAATATATTATTACAAATATTATACCTCACAAAACACATATATATACACATATATATATATATATATACAATAATAATATATAAATTATAATTTATAACTGTCAAAGCGTCACTGAAAATAGTGAACAAAATAAGATAAAATAAAATAGGTTTAATAGTGACAGTCTTGACTGTCACTGAAAATTCGTCGCAGAAACTCCATATACAAAACCGCTGCTGTCACAGTTTGCTGACAGTTTCAAACTGTCACCAAAAAACGTCGCTGAAAGGTTGCCGCTCAAAACTGCCGCAGCATTAATGACAGATCTGTCATTAATGCTGACCACTGTACAGCGGCTGCTGTTCAGACCAAATAATGACAGTTTCACTGTCATAGAAACCACTGTCACCAAAACAAATAAAAATATAAAAATATATATATATATATAAATATATATATGCAATAATAATCACAATACATATATATAAATAAATAATTATATACTTATATATATATGCACATATAAACTTATAATTAAATACTAATAGTTACAACACATGCACATATTAATGTTCATATTTTACATGGCTAGAAGCACACCTAAAATATATACATTAATATACAAATAATTACATAATAATTATAAATAATATAATTACACAATTAAACACATAAATATATTTTATAAAATATTTATGTATAATTTATACTATTAACATAAGTACATATATAATTACATGCAAGAAAGCTACATATTATATTTGTACATCATATTAGCACACACAAAAATATATAGATCTATGCTACAATAATTACTATAATAAATACACAAAATAAATATATAATATCTATATATATTTACTAATTATAATTGAAGAATTTAAACCATACATAATTAGATCTATTCAAAAATCCACACAATTGGAGAGTATCACACCGTATCCCACTAGATCTAGGATACGCATGTGACACGAGTCCAACACACAACCAATTGCACCCCGAAGGATACAAACAAATCACAAATAATATTTATGAATAAATCAAAGTGTCAAAAGTAGATCTATGTGTCCGTGTCAAAATACGACATGTTCAAAGCCCCGTGTCGGAGGGAAAACCACCAAAATGACACGTATCACCAAATAGTTGGGATACGAACCACATGTACCAAATTATGGACACGACACTAGCCCCAAACACATAAGCTCATGTCCAATTGATCTATAGGATCAATTGATACACACAACAAAATGTAAATTCGGAATTCCAACAAAATTAACACAAAAAATACCATAACTTTCTCCATGGGTCTCCTACGAACACAAAACAAAGTCCTATGGGTAGTACATACATATAGGTTGATTTTACATGATTAAATCTCAGATTTAGAAGCTATTTAAATGGGAAAATCTGAATTATACCTATTGGGAGATGGATTCCCAATGAAACCTCCAATTGAGAAGAACTTGCTTCCAAATTATAGATCCTGGCTCCTCTTTGTAGATCCTTGCTTCCTTCTTCTAGATCATTGCTTCCTCCTTCTTTAATGGTGAATTGGGAAGAATTTGGAATGAATTTTGTAGGGAATTGGAATGAGAATGGAGGGAATTTGGGAGTGGGAAATTCTAGATCTAGATTTGGAATGAGAATGAGAGGAGAGAGAAATTTCCCCCCTCTTTTAATAGGCCGGCCTTGCCCCTCTCCCAAGAAATTGTAAAATATCCAATGTACCCCTTGGGGTCTCTCATGAAGAAATAATTAAGGAAGGAAGCTTCTAGTCTAATCACTTAATTAATTTAATCCATCTCCTTAACTATGGGCTTTCTAAATGGGCCAAATCTAACTATTTAATTCATGTTGGTCCATGGGTCCAAACTACACTAGTTGGGTCCACTAAAATAAGTCCAAAATAATTAAATAACATCCAACAACAATTAAATAATACAACAAAAATTATTTACCATGCACAATATTTATTTAAATAGGAAATTACTAAAATACCATTTTTCCTAAAATGTGGTAGTGACAAGTCTACCCTCCTTAAAATAATTTCGTCCTCGAAATTCAAAGACGAAAACTACCCCCAGAAAAACACAGAACAGAACTAAAGAATCACAACTAACTAATGAACAGAACATAACAATGAACAGAACATAACTAGAATAACATACCTCAAGGTACAAACAAATATGGATAACGCTCTCACATGTCATCCTCTCTCTCCCAGGTAGACCACCTCGGAGAGTGATGCCTCCATGCGACGCGCACCAAAGGAATAGTCTGGTTCCTTAGCACCTTCTCTCTCCGATCCAGAATCTCAACTGGCTGCTCTGGATAGCTAAGAGTAGGGCCCACCTCTATCTCCGAGTGATCCAATACATGACTAGGATCTGCCACGTATCGTCTCAACTGTGACACATAAAACACGTTGTGCACTCCCTCCAATGCAGGTGGCAAGTCTAGTCTATAAGCAACTGCACCGACCCTCTCTAGAATAGTGAAAGGTCCGATGAATCGCGGACTAAACTTTCCGCCTCCACCGAAGCGAATCATGCCTCGTGTCGGAGAAATCCTCAGAAACACCAAACCACCCACCTAGAACAAAACACCATCTTAAGAACTTAATCTATAACAAACAAGAACAAGCACAAACAAAATCTAAACTATACCTCAAACTCCAAAGGTCTCCGATGGCTATCGGCCCAATGCCGCTGTCTGTCCTGCGCCACTCGAAGTCTGTCTCAGATCAAATGAACCTTCTCCGCTGCATCCACAACCATCTCTGGCCCAAGCAAAATTCTCTCTCCAACATCGTCCCAAGACAAAAGAGCACGACACCTCCGACCATATAGAGCTTCAAAAGGTGACATCGTTATACTGGCCTGGTAACTGTTGTTGTAAGCAAACTCTACCAAATGGAGATGGTCCTCCCAAGAACCCCCAAAATCTAGTACACAAGTGCGCAACATATCCTCGAGAGTCTGGATAGTCCTCTCTGACTGCCCATCTGTCTGGGGATGATATGCAGTACTGAACTTGAGCTGAGTGCCCAAACTCTCCTACAAACTCCTCCAGAAATGAGAAGTGGAACGACTATCTCGATCTGAGACTATGCTGATGGGAACTCCGTGTATCCTAACGATCTGCCTCACATACATCTCTGCCAGCTTCTCCGTAGACAAACCCACTTTGAAAGGCAAAAAGTGGGCCGACTTGGTCAATCTATCAACAATGACCCAAATCGCGTCTTTCCCTCCTGGAGATCGTGGAAGTCCGGACACAAAATCTATAGTAATGTGTTCCCACTTCCACTCTGGAATGGGTAATGGCTGAAGTAAACCTCCCGGCCTCTGCCTCTCGGCTTTCACCTGCTGGCACACTAAGCATCTGGATACAAACTGTGCCACTTCCCTCTTTATGCCATACCACCACACACTCTCTCGCATATCCCGATACATCTTGTTAGCACCTGGATGTATGGAATACTGAGAGCGATGTGCTTCCTGCAATACCTCCTCGCGCAACTCCCCACTAGGCACACACAATCTAACTCCATGCCTCAAAGATCCATCCTCTGCAATAGTGAAATCATCCTCCAATCCTGCTCTCACCTGAGCTCTGATACTCCTCAAAGATACATCATCATACTGTGCTGCCTTGATCTTGTCCATCAAATCTGAGTGTATCTGTAATTCCCATATCTGCATAGCACCACCAGGAACAATCACCTCAATGCCCAAGCTCTCCAAGTCCTCCAACAGATATCGATCCTGCGTCAAGAACATAGCTACCGGATACCTGCTCAAAGCATCGGCAACTATATTGGCTTTTCCAGGATGATATTGCAAAGAGATATCAAAATCCTTTATCAATTCCAACCACCGACGCTGCCTCATGTTCAACTCCTTCTGCATGAAAACGTACTTCAAGCTTTTGTGGTCTGTGAAGATCTCCACACGCTCTCCGTACAAATAATATTTCCACAACTTCAGGGCGAATATGACAGCTGCCAACTCCAAATCATGGGTAGGATAGTTCTTTTCATGAGGACGCAATTGCTTGGATGCATAGGCAATCACTTTCCCATGCTGCTGAAGAACACAACCTAAACCCTTCCCCGATGCATCACTATAAATAGTGAAACCTTCGGACCCTGATGGCAACGTCAAAATAGGAGCATACGTCAACCTCTTTTTCAACTCCTTAAAAGCAACCTGACAATCCTCCGTCCAAACAAACTCCACATCCTTCCTTGTGAGTCTGGTCATCGGCTCGGTAATCCTCGAAAAATCTTGCACAAACTTCCTGTAATAGCCTGCCAATCCCAAGAAACTCCTGATCTCTGCTACTGAACTCGGAGTCTTCCAAGATTCCACTGCTGAAATCTTCTTCGGATCCACTGAAATACCATCACCAGTCACAACATGCCCCAAGAATTCTACCTTGTCCAAGAAAAACTCATATTTGGATAACTTCCCATACAACTTCTCCTTCCTCAGCACATCCAACACAATCCTCAAATGCTCCTCATGCTCCTCCAGTGTCCTCGAGTATATGAGTATGTCGTCGATGAACACCACCACGAATCTTGTCAAGGTACTGGTGGAACACCTTGTTCATCAAGTTCATAAATACCGCCGGTGCATTAGTCAAACCAAACGGCATCACCATAAACTCGTACTGACCATACCGAGTTCTAAAAGCAGTCTTCGGTATGTCCTCCGGCTTCACCTTCACTTGATGGTAGCCTGATCTCAAATCTATCTTAGAAAATACCTTCGCACCACTCAACTGATCAAACAGATCATCAATCCGTGGCAAATGATACTTATTCTTGATAGTAAGATTATTCAAAACCCTGTAATCAATGCACATACCCACCGATCCATCCTTCTTCGGTACAAACAATACCGGGGCTCCCCATAGTGAAGAACTCGATCTGATAAACCCCTTATCCTGCAATTCGTCCACCTGCTTCTTCAACTCGACCAGCTCGCTGTTGTTTACTCTATAGACATGTTGCGAAATTGGTTCTGCACCTGGCACCAAGTCTATAGAAAATTCAACATCTCGATCTGGTGGCAATCGTGGCAATTCCTCAGGAAACATATCCAAAAATTCTGCTATCAACGGATGCGGCAACTCCTTGTCTTCTACCATAGCTCCACAAATAATGCCTTCTCCCTGCTCCGCAGCTCCTCTAGTAAACTCGAACTCTGGCTCTCCTGGCGGACCAAACAAAACTCTACCTCCTCTACAGTCTATGCTAGCACGGTGCCTACTCAACCAATCCATCCCAAGTACAATGTCATAGCTTGGAAGTGGCATTACAAGTAGACACGCACTCAACTCCCGGCCTCCCAGAGTAACTCTTCGATCCTTGCAAATATCATTAACCAGGATAATGCCTCCCCCGGTCATGATCTTGCAAGTCCTAAGCAAAGACTCAGCTACCAAACCATGCTTCAGAGCAAAAGAAACAGATACAAAACTATGGGAAGCACCACTATCAAACAAAGCTAAAGCTGGAATGGAATCAAGAAGAATAGAACCTGCGATAACATCTCCGGTGGGTTCCTCCTCTTCGACGGTCATAGCAAACGCTTGTCCCTGTCGAGCACCTCCCTGCTGTTGATGCTGGACAAAACGCTGCTGCTGTGTCGGAAGCGGTCCCCTCGGCTGTGCTGCAGGTGGTCTCCTCGGAGCTGGAGCTGCTCCTTAAACTGCACGACGAGGACACTCCCTCGATTGATGCCCTTCAGTACCACAATACAAACAAACTCCTAGCCTCCTCCTGCAAACTTCCCAGATGTGGCCGGGCTTCTTGCAGAAGTTGCATGGGGCCTGCTGTAACTGCCTCTGCTGCTGAGGTGCCTGGTGAAAAGGCGCTCTAGCTGGAGTCTGGTTCTGCTGTGTCTGCTGGAAAGGTCTGGACTGGAAATGAGGACGTTTGGCAGATACTGCACTGCCATTGGCCCCCAGAAAAGAATCACGGTCTCTCTTGGTCTTCAAACCCAGATCCCGCTCAACCTTGCGTGCCTCCGTAAGTATCTCCGAGTATGTCTCATAAAAAGACGGAATGAGAATCTTCACCTCCCAGTTTAGACCCTCTCGGAAACGAATAGCTCGAACCTCCGGCTCCCTCACCAAGTACTCTGCAAATTGGCTCAACCTACCGAACTCCGCAGCGTATTCCTCCACAGACATGCTTCCCTGAATAAGACTCTCAAATTGTCTCCCCAAGTCAAGCCTGTCTATCCGAGCGAAAAACTTCTTCTTGAAAAGGTCCTTGAATACTTCCCAAGATTGTCCTGCGTCAACTAGAACCGGCTCATTCCTGAACCAAGTGCGAGCGACGTCGAACAGTTGAAGTCCTACCGCCTCAACCTTCAGATCTTTAGAAAGACGGGACACCCTCATAAGACGCTCAACGTCCTCGAGCCAATCATCAGCATAGACGATGCCCTCCGTCCCTTTGAAAACCCTAGGCTCCAGTTTCTTGAAGTCCTGAATGTTGCCTGGCCGAAGCTGAGCAACTTGAGGAACAACCTGCTGCTGGATCGGAACTCCTCTCTCAACTATAGCACAAGCAAGCTGATGAGCACTCTCGATGCCCTGCCATAGGACGTCGGTCTGCCTCTGATGTGCCTCTGACTGAGCCCTCTGTGCCTCGAGCATCTCATGAAACAGTATAAGCATCTGTGACGCCTCTGCTGGCACAGGAGGTGGAGGTGGAAGCCCCTCAGATACAGCTGGTACAGTCCTCTGAGTAGGTGGTGGATATCCGAAAGCAGCTGACACTCCAATCACCGGAGAAGTGACTGGTGCAGGCCCTCGGGATATCGCAGACCTCTCAGAAGCTGCTCTCCCCTGCTGTGATCTAGTCTTAGGCGGCATCCTGAGACAAAGCGAAAGAAAGAATCAATATGGCACAAGATATAAGACATCAAGAAAAGGACAGTTTAAGAGATCAAGTATCAACGTCAAAGGAGAATAGTTGAATCAAAAGAATTTTCCTAGATGTGATTGAGTATCTCAGCCTATATCCTATATCCTATTGCAGGCTCGCAGTAGTACAACTAAGTTGTCGCACTACCACGACATCACATACTTGTGAAGCTAGACCTGCATGGGCCACCACCAAAAACGTGTCACGACCCGCACCCGGTGTAAGGGTACTAGTCGGAAACAATGCCCAGCCTACGCCGCAGAATCGGCGGTAGAACGCTGTCTAGATAGTCTATCTAACAATATAATGAACCACCAATAATGATAGTATACTCAATCACAGATCTAAGGTAGAAATGAGCACGAATCAGATAAGAATAGAATAGTCATTAACTCATGAGTTTAAAATAATACATCAATGAGTCTGAAGAGTAACAAAAATAAGCTGGAGACAAATCCAGTACAAAAGAATACTATCATACTACAAGCTACACTCCAGGGTCAACTGTCTCAGTTGGGATAAGTCCCTCTTGAGCCAGGGTCTCCGAATCTAAACCCACAACATCCTGGGGTCCATAATAGGTAGGGTACTCCTCAGTGTCATCTGGAAAAATATATCCAGTCAGGAAAGGAGCAGAGTACATCTCTAACAGCAGTTCTAATCCATGATAAAAACTATGTAACAGTAAATAGCTGTGGATAAACAAGATGCACAAAATAGATACAAGAGATATATATACAATAAGGAAATACAGGAAAGAAATACAATAATGAACAATATGCCAATGAAACAATAATACTAATGACTAAGTGTGTGAGTACTAGCTTAACATGTGATCGGCTTGGGCAAGATACAATGCGGCCTGGCTAATCATACGTGCGGTGCATGATCAACACTATTCGCTTACCAATACTTTATTCAATAGGGATTTGATCACATATCTATACTAATACTCCCCACCCCCAACTGGTATAATAGATCCAACCACGGTATGCTATGGCACTAGATTCCCCAAGAAGATAGCTAGTCTCCCCGAGAATCGATGTCTGTACATGTACAAGATAACCAATGAAACAATACTTGCACCATATACACCATATACCAAGGAATAACATCTCATGATGAGATCTGGATATACCAATCCGTGTAACCATAGTGTCGAGAGAAACATGTAAATCTACACTAGATACAACGAACATAGAGGATATCATAAATGAGAAACTATCAGAGAATGTACTCGCCTGAAATCCAAAGAACAGTCTCACAGATGTCTGACTCGGTGCCTCGAAGACCTAGATATGGAATACCACATTAAAACAAGGTCCCAGAAAGAGAACAAGTCAAACTAGTCAACTCCTAGGTCAATAAATAAATTCTAAGTCAAAAGTCAACTATGGTCAACTCTAAAGTCAACTAAAGTCAAACCAAGGTCAACCTCACAAGAAATCTATATAAATAATATAGAAATAAAATACAACAATTTAGGAATAAAAATTAGATCCCAAATTATACTCACACAAAGTATACTAATAATACAAATAATACATACTCTAATATAATATATAAACAACCAATATTTATACAAATAAAATAATATATTATTACAAATATTATACCTCACAAAACACATATATATATATACAATAATAATATATAAAATATAATTTAAAACTGTCAAAGCGTCACTGAAAACAGTGAACAAAACAAGATAAAATAAAACAGGTTTAATAGTGACAGTCTTGACTGTCACTGAAAATTCGTCGCAGAAACTCCATATACAAAACCGCTGCTGTCACAGTTTGCTGACAGTTTCAAACTGTCACCAAAAAACGTCGCTGAAAGGTTGTCGTCAAAACTGCCGCAGCATTAATGACAGATCTGTCATTAATGCTGACCACTGTACAGCGGCTGCTGTTTAGACCAAATAATGACAGTTTCACTGTCATAGAAACCACTGTCACCAAAACAAATAAAAATATAAATATATATATATATATATATATATATATAAATATATATATACAATAATAATCACAATACATATATATAAATAAATAATTATATACTTATATATATATATGCACATATAAACTTATAATTAAATACTAATAGTTACAACACATGCATATATTAATGTTCATATTTTACATGGCTAGAAGCACACCTAAAATATATACATTAATATACAAATAATTACATAATAATTATAAATAATATAATTACACAATTAAACACATAAATATATTTTATAAAACATTTATGTATAATTTATACTATTAACATAAGTACATATATAATTACATGCAAGAAAGCTACATATTATATTTGTACATCATATTAGCACACACAAAAATATATAGATCTATGCTACAATAATTACTATAATAAATACACAAAATAAATATATAATATCTATATATATTTACTAATTATAATTGAAGAATTTAAACCATACATAATTAGATTTATTCAAAAATCCACACAATTGGAGAGTATCACACCGTATCCCACTAGATCTAGGATACGCATGTGACACGAGTCCAACACACAACCAATTGCACCCCGAAGGATACAAACAAATCACAAATAATATTTATGAATAAATCAAAGTGTCAAAAGTAGATCTATGTGTCCGTGTCAAAATACGACATGTTCAAAGCCCCGTGTCGGAGGGAAAACCCCCAAAATGACACGTATCACCAAATAGTTGGGATACGAACCATATGTACCAAATTATGGACACGACACTAGCCCCAAACACATAAGCTCATGTCCAATTGATCTATAGGATCAATTGATACACACAACAAAATGTAAATTCGGAATTCCAACAAAATTAACACAAAAAGCACCATAACTTTCTCCATGGGTCTCCTATGAACACAAAACAAAGTCCTATGGGTAGTACATACATATAGGTTGATTTTACATGATTAAATCTCAGATTTAGAAGCTATTTAAATAAAAAAATCTGAATTATACCTATTGGGAGATGGATTCCCAATGAAACCTCCAATTGAGAAGAACTTGCTTCCAAATTGTAGATCCTTGCTCCTCTTTGTAGATCCTTGCTTCCTTCTTCTAGATCCTTGCTTCCTCCTTCTCTAATGGTGAATTGGGAAGAATTTGGAATGAATTTGGCAGGGAATTGGAATGGGAATGGAGGGAATTTGGGAGTGGAAAATTCTAGATCTAGATTTGGAATGAGAATGAGAGGAGAGAGAAATTTCCCCCCTCTTTTAATAGGCCGGCCTTGCCCCTCTCCCAAGCAATTGTAAAATGTCCAATGTACCCCTTGGGGCCTCTCATAAAGAAATAATTAAGGAAGGAAGCTTCTAGTCTAATCACTTAATTAATTTAATCCATCTCCTTAACTATGGGCTTTCTAAATGGGCCAAATCTAACTATTTAATTCATGTTGGTCCATGGGTCCAAACTACACTATTTGGGTCCACTAAAATAAGTCCAAAATAATTAAATAATATCCAACAACAATTAAATAATACAACAAAAATTATTTACCATGCACAATATTTATTTAAATAAGAAATTACTAAAATACCATTTTTCCTAAAATGTGGTAGTGACATCGAGAGACACCATTTGCTCAAGACCAGAGGAGAGTACATCTCTCTGTTAGTTTTTATTTCATGATAGTGTATATATCGCATGTTCTAGAACTATATACTTGATTCCGACACAGGGGTTACACGGATTGGTACTATATGGATCATGTCATAAGATGTTATCCCTTACCGTGTTCAACGGGTACTCCTTCACATATATTTCATCGTATGTATCAGGTATTGATTATCGTGTACTTCATGTTCATACACTGCTCGTGTTCAGTGTGCCTATATTCGTGTTCGTAACGTGTCATGATTAGATCCATGAGTATTGGTTGGGGACGGAGGAGTAGGAGTTGGTTATGTGATCAAGCCAAAGTGTATTCGTGTACATATCGATTACATATCACATGTGTAATCGATTTACCATATTGTATTTGTGTTCAACCCAAACCGATCACATAATGAACTTGTACTCTATGGCACATTAGTTAGTTTTATCTATTTTACATTTAAATTGCAGTTTACATATTGCATGTTCTTCATTCAAGTATATTACCTGTTAACTCTAGTTTATTCTATTTTTTATGGCTAGTTATCCTGTATCCTTTTCTATTATCTGTTATATATGCTCGATTATGTATTTGGAACTACTTTCAGAGGTATGTACTTCACTCCAATCTTGACTGGATATATTTTTAGATGATTAGCTTGTGGACCAGTGTCCCACCTACTTCTGGCAGCAGGACGATATACCATTAAAGGATGCTTCTTTAGAGCAGGAGGACCTAGTACCAGATGCGGAGGAGGCTTACACTTATTGTTTGTACTTGTATTAGACTTTTATTGAGGTGTTTGGCATGTATATATATTATTTTGGACTTGTGGATGTATTATGACTCTTTTCCTCTGTTATTCCATATCGTGCTTTCAACCTCCTTTAGTTTTATTTTATGATTGAGTATTGTTTACCATTATTATATATATTATAGGAGATGTTAGATAGTATGGTTGACCCAGACAGCGTTATACCGCCAATGCTGCAGCATAGGCTGGACGTTGATCACTACTCGTGCCCTTATTCAGGGTGTGGGTTGTGATACGTTTTTAGTGGTTGTCCATGCAGGTCGAGAGTCACAATTATAACGATATCGTAGTAGTGCTCACTTAGAGTACTGCTACGAGCCTGTTTTAGATATATGATATAGGCTGAGAGTATACTTAATCACAACTAGAAAATATTTCCAAGTTACCCTTATCTATTAGAATGCTTGCTTTACTTGAATAATTTTGTCATTCTTTGATGATATCGTATCTTAATCAATATTGATTTCTTTGTTCAATCTATCTTCAGGATTCCTCCGAAGACGCATTCCCAGCGATCAGGTACAGTGTCAACGAGGTCGGTCACTTCGTCGCCTCTGAAGGAAGCACCAACAGACACTGTTCCAGTAGCTTCATTATAGAGGTACGCTTTGCCGATCCAGGTGGGCGTTCTGTAGTAGATTTTGGGGGTGCTCTACCTCCGATACAGAGGACAGTACTGACATATTAGAGGATCTTCCACCTCCACCACCTGCACTCTATTAAATGCAGATATTTGTATTCTTTTAACAGATGATGGAGGCACAACAGCGCCAATCAGAGGTTATGAGGTAGGGCATTAAGAATGCCTACCATATTACGCTCACCGCAGTCGAAAGAGTCGCCTTAGTCCAGCCATAGACGACACCACCTCAGTTCACCCCGTAGCAGCCGAGGCCAGGGACTATCATAGATTTTAAGAGGATGGGGCCGAAGGATTTTAAAGGCACCGAGGGGATTCTTTATGCTGATGATTGGATAGAAGACATTTAGAGGAACCTGCGATTGGGGAATATTCTAGAGTGGTTGTAAGTAGAGGCCGTAGGAAGCATGATGTTTGATATCGCATTGACTTGGTTCAGGACTGACCCCATGATCTCAGCATCGGGACTTACTTAGAAAGCTTTTAAAGTGATCTTTAAGGAAAAGTTCTTTCCAGATGTGGCTTTGATATCTCTAGAGAGCCAGTTTTAGTACCTCATTCAGGGAGGTATGACGGTGGATGAGTATGCAGCAGAGTATTACAGATTAGGCCACTTTTTGGTGGGACATAAACCAGAGGGAAGGCCAGAAAGTTCAGGAAGGGCCTGAATAAGATGATCAAATCACATACAATTGGAGAACCTCCGCTACTTTTGAGAAGATTCTGAGGCTGGCACAACAGACAAAGGATGATCTAGAGGTTGGCTCCAAGAGGCCGAGGGACATAGAAGAATCCAGTACTAGCACGAGCATAACAAAGTGGCCTCACTTTCAGCAGCAACATCAGAGACACTACCAGTAGCTGAGACAGCAGTCCCCTGTACCAACTATAGCGCCAGTACAGCAGACGTACCAGATCCAGAGGCCAGCTATTTCTTGGCCGTTCTGCAAGAAGCTGGGACATGGATGGTATGCGTGTAGAATAAGATTGGGCTAGTGTTTATTTTGCGGATCAGGAGACCATCAGTTGAGGGCTTGTCCTATAGCTCAAGCTCGTCAAGCTTAGGGCGGGGCCCAAGCACAGAAAGTACCCGCGAGACCACCAGCCGGACATCAGAGAGGACCCCCCTTACCACCACAACAGCAGTAGTTCTCTCAGTACCAGCAGTAGCAGAGAGGTGCCCAGCGACAGGGGCAAGATTTTACCTTGACCGTCGAGGAGGAGGAGCCAGTTGGAGATATCATTTCAGGTTTAGTCTATCTTGATTCTTTTTTAGCTCATGCTTTATTTGATTTTGGTGCTTCATATGGTTTCATATTTGTATCTTTTGGTTTGAAGCATCATCTTATGACTGAACCTTTAGCGAGGACTTGCAAGATCACGACCAGGGGTGGCATTATCCTAGTCAGTTATGTTTACAAGGATCGAATAGTTTCTTTGGGAGACCGAGAGTTGAGCGCGTGTCTACTCGTAATGCCACTTTCGAGCTATGATATAGTACTCAAGATGGATTTGTAGAGTAGGCACCAAGCTAGTATCTATTGTCGTAAAGAAAAAATTCTGTTTCAGATACCAGGAGAGCCAGAGTTTGAGTTCGTAAGAGGAGAAGCTGAGTAGAGCGAGGGAGACTTTTGTGGAGCTATGGCGGAAGAGCAAGAGCTGCCACATCCATTTATTATAGAGTATATGGATGTCTTTCCGAAGGAGTTGTCGGGGTTTCCACTAGACAGAGATGTGGAGTTCTCTATAGACTTAGTGCCAGGCGTAGAGCCGATATCATAGCTCATTTGTAGGGTGAACAATAGTAAAATGGTAGAGTTGAAGAAGCAGGTGGATGAGTTATAGGGCAAGGGCTTTATTCGCTCCAATTCATCACCGTCGGGTGCTTCGGTATTATTCATACCGAAGAAGGATGGGTCAGTACATATGTGTATCGACTACAGGGCACTCAACAACCTCACTATCAATAATAAATATCTATTTCCGCGGATTGACAATTTATTTGATAAGTTTAGAGGTGCGAAGGTATTCTCGAAGATAGACTTGAGGTTGGGGTACCACCAGGTAAAAGTGAAGAAGGAAAAAATTCTGAAGACAGCTTTCAGGACTCGGTATGGGCAGTTCGAGTTCTTAGTGATGCCGTTTGGGTTGACCAATGCCCCGACGGTATTCATGAATCTGATGAATAAGGTGTTTCATCAGTACCTGTATCAGTTTTTTGTGGTTTTCATTGATGATATATTAATATATTCAAAGACTCCGGAGGAGCATGAGAAGCACCTGAGGATAGTTCTGGAGATTTATAGGAAGGAGAAGCTGTACCGCAAGCTTTCGAAGTGTGAGTTCTTCCTTGATAAGGTTGAATTCCTTGGGCATGTGATTACAAAAGATGGGATCTCAGTAGACCTGAAGAAGATTTTAGCAGTTGAGTCGTGGTCTACCCTGAGTTCAGTGGCAGATATTAGGAGTTTTCTTGGATTGGCAGGCTATTATCGGAGATTTGTTCAGGATTTTTCCAAGATTGCAGAGCCGATGACTGGGCTAACAAGGAAGGACGTGGAGTTCGTCTGGACTGAGGAGTGTCAGGATGCTTTTGAGGAGCTGAGGAAGAGGTTGACTACAACTCCATTGTTGACGTTGCCATCGGGGACAGGAGAATTTTTTATATATAGTGATGCTTTGGGTAAGGGTTTGGGTTGTGTGTTGTAATAGAATGGAAAGATGATTGCCTATGCTTCCAGGAAATTATGCCCGCGTAAGAAAAATTACCCTACCCATGACTTGAAGTTGGCAGCAGTTATTTTTGCTCTTAAGATGTGGAAGAACTACTTGTATGGAGAGAGGGTGGAGATCTTTATAGATCACAAGAGTTTAAAATATTTGTTTACATAAAATAAACTGAACATGAGGCCGAGGCGATGGTTGGAGTTGATGAAAGACTTCTACATTTTTTTGCAGTACCATCCAGGGACGGCCAACGTAGTCGTTGATGCCTTGAGCAAGTATCTAGTGGCGATGTACTTGACGAGAGATAGACATTTATTAACCGATCTTGATATTTTGGGTATTGAGGTGTTAGTTCCTGGAGTTACGACATAGATATGGGGACTTCAGGTACAGTCTAAGTTGATGGACCAGATTACAGCCACAAAGTTCGTGGATGAGTTTCTGAGGAGCATCAGAGCGCATGTCCGGATAGGATTGGCAAAGGACTTCAGTATTGCACAGGATGGATCATTGCGGTACGGTACTAGATTGTGTGTGCCGAGTGGAGCATTGAGCAAGAGGGTTCTTCAGGAGGTGCATCATTCTCAATACTCTTTGCATCCATGTGCCAACAAGATGTATAGGGACATGAGAGATCATGTTTGGTTGTATGGTATGAAGCGAGAGGTGGCTAGCTTCGTATCCAGATGTTTGGTATGTCAGTAGGTAAAGGCAGAGAGACAGAGGCCAGGTGGGTTGCTTCAGCCTTAAACCATTCCAGAGTGGAAGTGGGAGCATATGACGATGGACTTTGTTTCGGGGCTTCTGCTTTCTCTAGGAGGAAAAGACGCAATTTGGGTCATCGTAGACAGGTTAACCAAATCTGCCCACTTTCTGCCATTCAAAGTGGGTACGTCTACAGAAAAGCTCGCAAAGATGTATGTGCGTTATATAGTCATATTGCATGGAGTTTCTATGAGCATAGTCTCGGATCAGGATAGTCGCTTCACATCCCACTTCTGGAGGAGTTTGGAGGCTAGCTTGGGCACCCAGCTTAAGTTTAGTACTGTATATCATTCCCAGACAGACGGACAGTTGGAGAGGACTATCCAGACTCTTGAGGATATGCTACATACCTATGTTTTGGATTTTGGAGGCTCTTGGAAGGATCACCGTCACTTGGTAGAGTTTACTTATAACATAAGCTACCAGGACAATATCGAGATGTCACACTCCATTATCTTGGGACAATATTGGTGAGAGAGCCTTATTAGGACTGGAGATGGTAGTGGATGCAGCTAAGAAGGAGAAGCTTATTAAAGATAGGCTTCGGGTGGCGCAGGACAGACAATGGCATTGGGCCGATAGCCACCGAAGACCATTGGAGTTTGAGGTATAGATTTTTTTTTATTGCTTGTGATTGCTTGTTATAGTTAGAGTGCTAAGGCTGTGTTTCGTGCTAGGTTGGCGATCTGGTGTTCTTGAGGATTTTTATGACACAGGGAAAGATTCACTTTGGTAGAGACGGGAAGCTCAGTCCACGGTACATCGGAACCTTCGGTGTTCTTGAGAGGGTAGGTGCAGTGGCCTACAAACTAAACTTGTCGTCTGTATTAGAGGGATTACATAATGTATTTCACGTGTCACAACTGAGATGGTACATGGCAGATTCAATCTATGCATTAGATCACTCAAAGATTGAGGTTGGTCATACTCTCAGTTACCCAGAGCAGCCCGTGGAGATTCTGAATCACAGGAAGAAGGTGCTGCAGAACCAGATGATTCCTTTAGTACGTGTCGCGTAGAGGCATCACTCACCAATAGAGAGTACCTGAGAGAGAGAGAGGACAAGATGTGCAAGCGATATCCTTATCTATTTGAGCCATGAGTTAAAATTCTTTCTTGCTTGTTGTGATCGCTTTTTGTAGATAACTTCTTCCTTAAATTTCGAAGACGAATTTTTTTTCTAAGGTGGGTAGGATTTTCACCCTCACTTTTCCAACCAGGGGTAGTTTGGTAATTAACATGAGTAAATAATTTTAGGAATAAATATTAATATTTGTGTGATGATTATTTTAATTATTTAATTATTAGTGAGCTATAAATTATATGTGACTCATATTATTTATTTAGTTATGAGACTAGTCCAATAGTTATACTCATCACTTGTAAGACAAATAAACTTGTCATGACAACTAGTGAGCCTAACTTGGACCCAAGCCCATTAGACCATTCTCACTAATTAATTAAGAAGAATTAACTTAGTTATAATTAGTTAGAAACTAACCAAATAGCCCTCCCTAATTATTTCTCTATAATACATCATGGAGGGGTACATGTGACATTTACATGTGACTTGGCAAAGGAAGAAGGGGCCAGCCACTACTAGAGGTGGCTCTCCTCTCTCTTTCCTCTCATTTGCATTCATTCTAGATCTAGAAACTAGATCCTTAATTTTTCATTATTCCCTCCATTGAATTCTCACTCAATTCATCTCAATTTTCCTTCTCATTCTCATTTCACAAGGAGCTTGGAGTTGGAGAAGCAAGGAGCACAAGGAGAAGTAGCTTGGGTGGAGAGATCGTGTCCGGATCTTGTCTGTGGGAAAAATTCATTAGGAAACCATCTCCCAATTGGTAATATCTAAATTTCTTTTTATTCTAACTCCCAAATCATTCATTTGACCATTATTAATGACCCTATGGTATAGGGCTTCCTATAGGAACAAGTTCTAGGCTAATTGGTTATGAATTATGAATTTTATGTGGTGATTTGTGTGTATATTAGGGAAATTACTAGATTGACACATCAATTGTGTCATGAGACCAATTAGATCTAATTAGACTTAGATCAGGGTTATGAGACTAGATACGTGTCCATAAATGGATACGTGTAGACCGTATCACGATATTTTACGATATGGTATGATACAGGCTTATTTTAGGTGTGTTGTGAAATTACTTCTCAATTATCATAGTAGCAAGTTATTTTAATTATATTGGGATGTAATATATATATATATATATATATATATATATATATATATATATATATATATATATATATGCTAATTGTAGAAGAATTTGAGTTTTGGCATCCCTATTGGATGAATATCATAAGTGTCCTATTTGTACACTCTTTGTGTTTGATAATATAGCTATTAGAGTGGTGTTGGTGCACTTAATACTTTGTACATGTATATACATATAATTATATGCTGATATAGTGAGTTGTGGATTGATGATGTTAAGTGGATTAGGAGTTGAGAAGTAATGTGTATCAGTACACTATGAGAGATTGAAGGACGAGGGTGTGTCACTGAGTGTTTGCATAACAACTGAATTGTTGTGTTGGTGTTGGCAACATATATACAGTGCAGTATTGTGGGAGAAGACTCGAGAAGAGTACTGTGTGCAGGCAAGTGGACATTCGAGCTTTAGTATTGGCTTTGATACAACAGTGCACTACATTGGTGGCTCGGTTGTGCAGATGGGATTTGGGGTGCGGGTATTAGCAGATAGGAGCAAGGGTTGTGATGCAGGTATTAGTTTTGAATGGTTATATTATTTGAATATACTATAGTAATATAGGTTATAGGATCAGTTAGTTATTGGAAATGATTGTGTTGGTGTTGGTCAAATTGTATCAGTTAATGGTTAGAGATTAGTGAGTATTGTTGTGTCAGCAAATTTGGTGATTGCCTTAGACACAAGTAGTTGGAAATTTGGGTTTGAGTAATGGGTAAGTAAGTATCATAACTGACTAGGTATTGCAGTTTGGGTGAAAGTGAGATTAGGGGATAAGCAGGCCTCGAGTGGAAGTGTCAACTTGCAGTTAATGTATCTTGGAATTTAAACCTTGTACCTGGGAACGAATGTGGCAAGTGACAACTGATACACCAAAGTATCAGTCACCATAGAGGATGTGGGTGTGTATCAGTGTTAGACTGAGTGCACTAAGCATGCAGTTATAGTTATGGCAGTGGTTTAAACATTAGGGACAGCAAGTAGGTGACCTCAGTGGTATCCAGACTAGAAGTCTTAGCTCTAGGTAATGGCTAGTGGGAATATATGAAATTGTTGTGCTAGACCTCAGGTTTCGGTATGTTTGGGTACTAGGCTTTAGGTACAGCCGTAAGGTGGAGACTAAGGTAGGTAAGGTAATGTCAATTGGTTAATGGAAGAATTTTGCTATATGAAGAAGGGAATGAGAACCACAACAGCAACAACAGTATATGTACTGCTGCAAAGTGAGCACGTGGAGGGCTGCACATGATATGAAGGAGGAAGGGGTGTGAATGCAGTAGTGAAGCTTAGGGGTGTGCCCAAGTTAGGGACTTATCTGATACAAAAATATTAGTTAAATATGATAGGTATCAGTTATCAGTTCCATTTTCAAGTTTATTGAAGTATCAATGATTGTTATTGAATGTGCCAAGTATATAGGGGTGAGGTGTTGATCAAAGAGTTGATACTAGTTGATGTCTGGTGCAAACAAACTGATACTAAGTATCAGTATAGACATGTTATAGATGGGGCTTAGGTAATACCTAGGAGTTTAAGTACTTAGCCATACTAAGTGATTGTACATGGTAGAGATATCTTAAATACTAAGTACTAGTTGGTTTGGATTCAGGTAAGTGGATTTGGTAAGAAAATGGTTTCGTGAACAAGTTAGACTAAAGTGTTTTTATACTAGAATAATACTAGATAATATATATAATTAGTATATTATAAGATACTTATGTAAGTACTTAGTATAGCTATTATCTTCTAGACATGTACCTAGAAATATAGATATAACATGTTATTACCTAGTAACTATTAGTATAGGCTTGTAATCACTATAGAAGCTCTGTATGGACCTAGAGTCAAGGTATTGGACTAGGATGACCTAGTTTGAATAGTATGACTTAGAAGTGACCCAAAATCATACATTAGTGCATTCTCTTACCATTTCTCATTTATTACACAAATTTACTTGAATTTTCTAAATTGGATTGTGTGACACCAGCTTGGGCATCGAGAGACACCCTTTGCTCAGGACCAGAGACGAGTACATCTCTCTATTAGTTTTTATTTCATGATAGTATATATATCGCATGTTCTAGAACTGTATACTTGAGTCCGACACAGAGGTTACACGGACTGGTACTATATGGATCCTGTCAGAAGATGTTATTCCCTTACCGTGTTCAGCAGGTACTCTTTCACATGTATTTCATCGTGTGTATCGGGTATTGATTATTGTGTACTTCGTGTTCATACACTGCTCGTGTTCAGTTTGCCCATATTCGTGTTTGTAACGTGTCGTGACTGGATCCATGTGTATTGGTTGGGGACGGGCGAGTAGGAGTTAGTTATGTGATCAAGCCCAAGTGTATTCATGTACATGTCGATTACATATCTCACGTGTAATCGAGTAACCATATTGTATTCGAGTTCAACCCAAACCGATCACATAATGAATTTGTACTCTACGGAACATTAGTTAGTTTTTATCTATTTTTCATTTAAATTGCTGTTATACATATTGCCTGTTCTTCATTCCAGTACATTACCTGTTAACTCTAGTTCATTCCATTTCTTATAGCTAGTTATCCTGTATTCTTTTCTATTATCTATTATATATGCTCGATTATGTATTTGGAACTGCTTTCAGAGGTATGTATTTCGCTCCAATCCTGACTGGATATACTTTTCAGATGATTGGCTTGTGGACCAGTGTCCCACCTACTACGGGCCGCACGACAGCGTACCATTAGATGATGCTCCTTTAGAGCACGAGGATCTACTACCAGATGCTGATGAGGCTTACACTTATTGTTTAAACTTGTATTAGACTTTGTTTAGGCGTTTGACATGTATATATTTTATTTCGGACTTGTGGATGTATTGTGACTCTTTTCCTCTGTTATTCCATATCGTGCTTTTATTATCCTTTAGTTTTATTTTGTGATTGAGTATTGTTTACCATTATCATATATATTGTAAGAGATCTTAGATAGTATGGTTGACCAAGACAATGTTTTACCGTCGATACTGCGGCGTAGGCTGGGCGTTGATCACTACTCGTGCCTTTATTCTGGATGTGGGTCGTGATAGACTGCAAAGTTTGTGTGAATATTTGTTCCTGGTCTCTGTGATCCATCTTTGATTTTCCTCGGGACTAACAACAAATTGAGACTTCATTTCAATGCTAACCCATCTCTATTTTATGCTGTGATTTGCAAGAAAGCCTGAAAGCTTTAAATCAACATTCTTCCAAATCAGACAGGCTTATTACAATACTATATTGTCACCGAAAGAAACAACCCACAGTGAACTGGCCAAGCTAAAGGCGATCCAATTCAATTGGAATTTGACAAAGGCTGTAAATAAATATAGTCCTCAGCGGTCAATCTAACTAATTGATCAACTCTCTCACCTGTGTGCTGTGTGGTAATTCTAAGTTACTAGCAAAGTTTCATCCTGCAAAACAGTTAAGAGGAGTATGTAGTGTTGTTGATGAGGCAGGGCAGGCACGTACACCTGTGGTCACCCGCGCGCACTCCTTGGGGAGCTTCAAGCAGCAGATCTAGTGTGGGTGTGGCCAATAAATAATATGCTTCCGAATACACGGCAAGAAAGGAAGAAAGATTCCCGACACTGAACTTTTGCATTTATTGATTGCTGGTATAGCTGATTTCTTTCTTTCTTTGGCATACTTGATAGATTTTACTTTACTTTCTTCACACGTAGACATACATACTTAGTGCAGCACAGTGCAAAGAAGAGTGGACCAAAATGTGACCTCAACAGCTGTGATCGATTCCACAACCACAACCACTCTTCTTCCATACACGCTAGTGACGCTACAGTAAAGAGAGGGAGATCGTGCAACTTGTTGCGCTGCAGCTGCAGGTACCCACACGGATGGACGAGCCCGCATCTGATTTTGGCAGTGATGGGAGTTTGCGTTCCCCAATTTTCTGCTGCAAGCTCCTTCGTACTTTAGTTTCAGTACAAGGAGAAACTGTTACTATCTTCAGCTCATTATAATCTGCTTCTTTCCTTAATTTCTCAAGGTTAGGATAGAGTAGAACAGTAGGGCAGTAATTCATACGAGGAATTAAGCTTGGACTGCACATCTTTGAGCCAGCCCAACATGGCTCTCAGGACGTACATGTGGGTCCAAGTTGTTTCGTGTTGACTCACGCTCACCATGTCTTTCTTTGAAAATAATAAAATAATAATAAGGAGGAACATTACATGGTTAGATATACAAGTAAATGGTAGTGTGCCAGCGTATGGTACATAAGTCCGTTTGGTTGGCAGGAAACGAAAAATGAATCTATATTTCATATATCGTCGGTGGGGCCAACAATTTTTTTTTCCCGTGTTTAAAAATGTAAAATAATGTGATTCATATATATAACAAATTTTTTTAGCAAAAGTTATTAACAACCACATTCAATTTCGTGCTTTGACGACTACAATCAGGGCTGGTCCTGACCCAGGGCAGTCAGAACGACCGTCCAGGTTCCACGGATCAGAAGGATCCAAAAATCAATTTAAACATATATATACTAATAATTTTGTATCTAAAATAGAACTAGTATGTACTATAGACTTTTTTTAACACAAAATAATTGTGATGTAATAGTTGTTATGTTATATTTGTATACTAAAGATCCTAGGTTCAGTTTTGTTGGAGCATTTGTTTTAATTCATCTTTTTTCAATTAAATTTTTTTTTAACATTATATATGGGGGCTCCATTTTGAAAGTTCTTCTAGGACCTCCATGAACTCAGGACCGGTACTGATAACAATGTTGTAAAAAAAACACAAACAATCTTATAATAACAATTAAACTCATTTATTATACTCCTTTGAGTGCAAAAAAAAAAAAAAAATTTGACATAATACAATACTCATCTAGTCTTGCAAGAAACATAATCTAATTTCATCCAACGTAATGTAATGCATAAATTCGTATTTTATAGGGCTATTTGATATTACCCCCCCTCTTAGATTAGATATATTGATACCCTCATGTTAGATTAAAAGTTGAGAATATCCCCCTAAAAGTGTCGTTAAAAACTCTTTAACGACACTTTCAAAACTCATTAACGACACTTTCAGATTTTTAACGACACTTTCAGGGGGATATTCTCAACTTTTAATCTAACAGGGGGGTAATATCAATATACCTAATCTAAGGGGAAGGGGGGGGGGGGGGATATCAAATAGCCCTCTTTTATAATAAAGAAACGATCACTTTGATGAGTTCCAAATCGAGAGTTCAGTACTTCAAAAGTTATTTGATACACTTCATTAGACACATTGTTTATAATTCCATAAATGCATATGTTTATACATCTCTAATATCTAATTTTATAACGAGGCTTTAAAACAGTTCAAAAGTGATCTGTCTAAGCCGTTTATAAACACTCAACCATTTATTTAAAAAAAATTATTACGAAAAAAATTCGTTCAAAAAATATTAAATTTGTTATCATAATGTCATGAGGAATCAAACTTGACCAACCAAGAATAATGCCTCCCATCTTAACCACATGAGCTAGAAGAGATGCTTGATTATAGTTATATAATATTATTTAGTTAAACAATTAGTTAACATTTATTTTATTTTAAATTTTTAATTATGTGAGGATATACGTACAACTTAGACGACTAGACTTTTCACGACCTTTTATAAAGAGTAGATATCCATAATAAATTATAACTAAAATATATTTAAACTATTTTATAATAATATTAAAAAAAAATATTTTACGTGCATTGCACGTACATTTACTAGTACATATAATGTAAATATATATTGGATGGTTTCAGATCCTTATATTGTAGTAGCTATTTATTTCGTGTCATGCCCCAGAACTAGAATATTAGAGAGCGGGAGCAGAAAAAGCCATCTATGTAAACCAGAGTACTCTAGTACCCCGAGATACAGTCACGACTGTAAATAGACATTGGGGTTAATACTACAAACCATCGGTCAACCTAGGTCAAGTAATCCTAGTGTCTCAATCACAAGCAGGAACCCACAATATGCAAGATATATGATCATTAGAAGAAAGATAGTAAAGCGTCCCAAAGAAAATATACATAGATGATCATGATGCTAGTAATACTAAATGAATAACTGGCAAGAGTAATAGTCATACATGATCAGCTCTAGCCATGCTCTAAAATATGCTAGTCATGTCATGCCCTATAGATAATGTTTTAGGTACAAAATACAAGATAAACAAGTGCTCGGGCTAAATGTGACAAAAGAATATGTAGAATAAGTGGGAGAACAAAATAAAAATCCACTCAATAGGTCTGGTGCTCCTGGTGGTCACCATCTACGGGAAGGTACGGAAGATCCTTTGGCTTTGCTACCAGATCTGGCCAAGAAGAACCAGTGGGGTCATACCCCAAATAGCAAGTAATATAAAGGAGACCAAAAACTATGAACTAAAGCCATTACGCAATACAACTACAATATACTAAGAAATATATAACCACCAAAATATAAGAGCACCGTGAAACATGAAAATAAACTGCTGATGTAAAGGCACTTTGAAATATGGAAATAAACTGCTGATGTAAAGGCACTGTGAAATATGGAAATAAACTGCTGATGTAAAGTAAAACTGAGCACGTGGACATGGTCACGTCATGTTCAGTAAATGTGGCATGCACGGGATCACAGAAAGGTAAAATCATTAAGCATGTAAATGACAATAACCAATGAAAAGAATAAACCCGTAGTCTACAATAATCATGAAAATGAAAAGATAAGTCGGCAAGAAACAAGAATATACGAAAACTCCTCGAAATAGGAACCATTACCCTTAAACGAAACAAGGACCATAAGTATGATTCTTTTTTCGAGTAGATCCTAGTCTCTCGTTACTTACCGGAACGTAACCATACGAGAAAATAAAAGACACTAGGCAAGCAATAGTAATAATCAATAAATCACGGTCAAGCAATGTCTACGGCTTGATATCATTAGCTAACTAGGGTTAACATAAAATCTATAATGTCATGAGGAATCAAACTTGACCAACCAAGAAGAATGTCTCCCATCTTAACCACATGAGCTAGAAGAGATGCTTGATTATAGTTATATAATATTATTTAGTTAAATAATTAGTTTAAATTTCTTTTATTTAAAATTTTTAATTACGTGAGGATATACGTACTGCTTAGACGATTAGACTTTTCAAGACTTTTTATAAAGAGTAGAAATATATCCATAATAAATTATAACTAAAATATATTTAAATAATTATACTATTTTATAATAATATTAGAAAATTTTATTTTACGTGCGTTGCACGTATATTTACTAGTACATATAATGTAAATATATATTGGATGGTTTCAGATCCTTATATTATAGTAATTATTTATTTTGCGTCACGCCCCAAAACCAGAATATTGGAGAGCGAGGGCAGACAAAGCCTGCTACGTATACTAGAGTACTCTAGTACCCCGAGATGCAGTCACGACCGTAAATAGACATGGGAGGTTAATACTACAAGCCATCGGTCTACCTAGGTCAAGCAATCCTAGTGTCTCAATCACAAGCAAGAACCCACAATATGCAAGATATATGATCATTAGAAGAAAGATAGTAAAGCGTCCTAAACCAAATATATATAGATGATCATGATGCTAGTAATACTAAATGAAGAACTAGCAAGAGTAATAGTCATACATGATCAGATCTAGCCATGGTCTAGAATATGCTAGTCATGTCATGCCCTGTAGGTGATGTTTTAGTTAAAAAATATGAGCTAAACAAGTGCTCGGGCTAAATGTCACAAAAAAATATATAGAATAAGTGGGAGAACAAAATAGAAACTCTCTCAATCGGTCTGGTGCTCCTGGTGGTCACCATCTACGGGAAGGTACGTAAGATCCTTTGGCTCTACTACCGGATCTGACCAGGAAGAACTAGTGGGGTCATATCCCAAATAGCAAGTAACACAAAGGAGACCAAAAACTATGAACTAAAACTATTATGCAATACAATTAGAATATACTAAGAAATATATAACCACCAGAATATAAGAGCACCGTAAAACATGAAAATAAACTACTGATGTAAAGGCATTATGAAACATGGAAATAAACTGCTGATGTAAAGTAAAACTGAGCATGTGGACATGTATATGTCATGCCAGTAAATATGGTATGCACGAGATCACAAAAAGATAAAAGCAATAAGCATGTAAATGCCAATAACTAGTGAAAAGAATAAACCCATAGGCGACAATAATCATGAAAATGAAAAGATAAGTCGGCAAGGTACAAAAAGATACAAAAACTCCTCGAAATAGGAACCATTACCCTTAAACTAAACAAGGACCAGAAGTATGATCCTTTTTTCGTGTAGAACCTACTCTCTCGTTACTTACCGGAACGTAACCATACGAGAAAAAAAAAGACACTAGGCAAGTAATAGTAATAATCAATAAAGCACGAACAAGCAATGTCTATGGCTTGATATTATTAGCTAACTAGGGTTATCACAAAATCTAATTACTAATAAATATAATCTTGATAACCTCTCTATTGGTCACATGCCTTACAGACTATCCAAGTTAAGCCCAACCATAATTAAGCTAATAAATATAGTGGACTATCCGACCTCAAAGCATGCATCCCAAAAATTGGCACCATACGACCGTGAGCCTAGTAATCGTCTACATAGACATAATTCTCCCATACGATGGCACGCTGGAAATGTGCCCCGCACGATGAAGAGCAACAAGTCCACGAAGCAATGTGGCTAGACAACAGGACTATAGGCAACTTAGAGATTCTTCTCTCCCAGTGATCTAGTTATTCACGCTAGTTAATCCTTAAAACAAAATTTAGGACTCCAGGTGTGGCATTCTGCAGAATCCATCCTTAACATGATGCTTCCTACAAGGATATGCAGGACCAAATGATATTTTAACAAACAAACGCACAAGGTAAGAAAATAGTATAACCAAATGGTTATAGACACGACTATCGTGCGCTATAATAAGCCACAACAGATCATATACTGCTAAAGTATCACGAGTGCACTACTACGAGTCACTATCACGTATGTCATATACAATGACCACGAGTGAACTGCTACGAGTCACTATCATGCTTGTCATATACAAATAACCATGAGTTAACTGCTACGAGTCACTATCATGCATGTCAATGACCACGAGTGAAATGCTACGAGTTACTATCACACAGGTCATATACAAATGACCATGAGTGAACTGCTATGGGTCACTATCACGAGAATATAGGGAATAAATTTGGTCTCCTAACATACGAAGTCATCTTGTCAAGTACATCTAGGGTGTAAGTCATCCCCTAGCTATATAAGAGATGGGTCAAAAAAAATGGTATACCAAGGCCAAGTCTAGACACTACTAGTCACAAGTAAACATACTAAAAGTATATACACCAAGGTGCTATGCAAGAAAACCAAAGAAAATACGATAAAAATAAAGCACATAAAAAAGAGTACAATACCGGTATACCGTCAGTATATACCAGTATACCATCGGTATACACCTGTATACCATCGGTATGCCAGTCCAGAGATATCAAAAATACTTCAAGTTTTCCATTCCAACAAATCGGTATACCATCGGTATACACCAGTATACCGTCGGTATGCCGGTTTGTATCATAGTAGCCTTCTAGGATTCTAAGTCGGGCCAAATCGGTATACCGTTGGTATATAACAATATATCGTCGGGGTTCCCATAGGTAAATCTAGGGAAAGTCAAATCACAATGGGTATTCTAGAACCGAAATTGCGTTCCGAAACTTAACAAAAACTAGTCCGAAAAGATGTCAAGTCTAATGGTAAGCCTCATATAGCATATATATTAAGTCTCATGAAAATCACTCTGGTTATCATTTTCGGCACCGAGTTACCTAAGCAGTAAATATAAGGTTTTCTACCAGAAAGTCAAAATAAGCTCGAAACAGTTTCTAAAACTAGCCCATAACATAAAATTACTAGAGAGACATATTTAACAAAACCACTATCATGAAATTCTAAGCATAAATTATCACGGAAATAAAAATTATAGTAAAGTAAAGTCGTTCAAGATTTTGGCAAGATGTACTTGCCTCAAGTCAAGCTCCCAACCTTAATCTTCAACTCCACCACCAAGAGGGGTTCGAAAACACACTCTTAGGCCTCAAGACCAAGATCCTAGCTCCCACGAAAAATGGAGAGAAAATAAAGAAGTGAAGAAAGAAAAAAAAGGGAGAGGAGATAGAAAATTAATTCTCATATATAGAAGAGGTAATTTAATCGTGACTGTCCTATCTGCCTCATCAGTGATCCACGTCATGAGATTAAATCAATCTTGACACCTCAAAACAAAACCTAATAGATAATATAAATTATCGAATACTATTCACAAAAATATCTTAAAAATATCTCAAAAACAAATATATGTTGAACGGTATATCTCCGGTATGTCGGAGTATACCGTCAGTATGTCGGTCGGGTAGTAAAGTTTCAGTTTTGAGAAAATTTTGAGATTCCACGAGATCCAATAAAATACAGCATATGTAATACAAAATATGTATCTATATACCAATACAGATACTGTGAGATTATTCTCCCAACTCTATCCTTCATAGAAAAAATTTGTTATCGAAATTCCAATAAGGCTCTAAAATCCAATCAGTAAAATCTAGGCAAGTAAATAGAACAAGGAACTACAAAGCAACTAAATTGTAAACAACTATTACACAAGATAGGATAAGATACAGAGAACACGAATAAGTATACCTCATGAGTCGAACAAATACGGGTAATGAGAACGAACATCATCCTCGTACTCCCACGTTGACTCACTAGGAGAGTGATGACCCCAAAAAACTCGAACTGGTCGAATAGTCTAGTTCTTGAGAACCTTCACCATTTGGTACAAAATGGATATGGGCCTCTCCTCATATGATAGGTCGGTACCAACGACCAACTCCGAATGATCTAGGATATGGCTCAGATCAGGAATATACCGACGCAATTGAGATACGTAAACATATCATGTACCTCGTGTAGCGATGAAAGAAAAGCTAATCAATATGAGATATCTCCTACGCGCTCAAGAATATCGAACGGACCAATAAATCTAGGATTAAGCTTTTCCTGTACTCTGAATCAGATAACTCCATGGGTAGACAAAATTCTAAGAAATAAGTGGTCACCGACAGAGAACTTAAGGTATCACAAATACAAATCTGTCTAATGACGCTGACGATCCTGAGCTACTCTGATATACTCTCTGATCTTCCTGATGACCCATACTGACTGAGCAAACTCGGGACCAAGCATCTGCCTCTCACCAATATCATCCCAAGCCAAGAGTGATCTGTCCTACCAAACAATACCTCGAAGGGTGCCATCTAAATGCTCGTCTGGAAGCTGTTGTTGTAGGAGAACTCTACTAAGAGAAGGTGATCCTACCAGGAACCACTGACGTTTAGCATACATGATCGAAGCATATCCTCCAAAGTCTGAATCGTACACTCTGACTGACCATATACCTGCAGATGGTATGCTGAACTAATCCTCAAATGGGTACCTAAACTCTACTAAAGGCTCTGCCAGAAATTGAAAGTAAATATGGAATTTCTATCTGAGACTATGCTAACTGGCACATCATATAGCCGGACAATCTACCTCATATACATTTCTGCTAGCTGCTCAATGGACTGACCAACTTTGAAAGATAAAAGTGAGCAACCTTCGTGAGTCAATCTACCATCAACCATACGATATCTCTACCAGTCAGGGATCTAGGAAGACTGGTCACGAAGTCCATGATACTATGCTCCCATCTCCACTCCAAAATTGGTAAAGACTGAGGAAGTCCGGCTAGTCTCTGATGCTCAGCCTTAACCTGCTGACAGACTAAACACCGAGAAACGAACTGTACTATCTCTCTCTTTATCCCATTCTACCAGAAGTGCTGACGAATATCATGATATATCTTTGTCCCTCCTGGATGAACTAAATATTGGGAACTGTGGGACTCTCACATAATCTCGTGTCAGATATCTCTACTTAGTACATAAAGTTGACTCTCGAACCTGAGAGTCTCATCCTCGTGAATGCTCAACTTTTCTCGGCGCCCTGCCTCACAGTCTGCTCTGAGTTGCTGAAGCATGGCATCACCTGACTGTGCTACCCCGATCCTCTAAACTATGGTAGACTAGACCTGCATTCCTGCCATCAGGACGATATCACCAGGTAACACCACCTCGATGTCCATCTCCCGAAGGTCGTCTAGGATGTGATGTTGCTCTATCAAAAAGTAAGTGCCTGCTCTCCTACTCTCCTGTTCAAAGCGTCAGCAACGGCGTTGGCCTTTCCAGGATGGTACTGAAGATCAATATCATAATATGTCAGTAACTCCAGCCATCTCCTCTGTCGTATGTTGAGGTCTCTCTGCGTGAACACACACCTCAAGCTCTTGTTATCTGTGAAGATCTCCACCCGCTTGTCATACAGATAATGCTTCTAGAGCTTGATTGCAAATACTACTGTGGCTAAATCTAAATCATAGGTCGGATAATTCTTCTCATGGTCTCGAAGCTACCGAGACGCATAAGCAATAATCCTACTATGCTGCATAAGGACACACCTTAGCCCAATGCCTGATACATCCTAGTAAACTGTGAACCCACCTCGTCCAACGAGAATTGTCAGAATATGAGCTGAGATCAAACTCCGCTTGAGCTTCTCGAAAGAAACTTGACAAGCATCTGTCCAGTACAAGCGTACGTCCATACACATCAGCCGTATCAAGGGTACGAAAATCCTAGGAAAGTTTGCCATAAACTGCCTGTAGTAGCCTCCTAATCCCAAAAAATTATGCACCTCCAAGATAGTACTAGGTACTGGCTAACCCTCGATAGCCTCCACCTTCTTGGGATCCACCTCTACGCCTCTACCAAAAATGATGTGACACAAGAATGAGATACGATCTAGCCAAAAATCATACCTTCTGAACCTCACATATAGCTGATGCTCCCGGAGAGTCTAAAGAACTATACGAAGATGTCGCTCATGCTCTGCCTTAGTCCGACTGTAGACCAGGATATCATCAATAAATACTATCACAAACTGGTCTAAGTGAGGTATGAAGATGCGATTCATGAGATCCATGAATATCGTTGGCACATTGGTCACTCCAAATGGCATAACAAGAAACTCCTAATGGCCATATCTAGATTTAAACGCTGTCTTGGGTATATCCTGCTCTCTAACCATGATTTGATGATACCCAGATTGCAAATCGATCTTAGAAAAAATAGTTGTCCTACTGAGCTGGTCAAACAAGTCATCTATCTTGGGCAAGGGATACTTGTTCTTAATGGTCACCGTATTTAATGTATGATAATCAATACATAAATGCGATGAACCATCCTTCTTTTTAACAAGAAGTAATGGGGCTCCCTATGGTGATCCACGAGCATGAATGAATTCCTTGGTCTTCAACACTTCTATCATTTGGTACATAATCTTCAACTCTGAAGGTGACATCCTGTAGACTCTCTCTGAAACTAGCTCTGCCCTTGGAATCAAATCAATGTAGAACTCTACATCATAAACTAGCGGCATGCCTGGAAGCTCATCGGAAAATACGTCCGGGAACTCGCAGACAACTCTGGAAAACTGAACCTCCTCGTCTACTTCCATCCTCATGATAACTAACGGAGAATCCACACATCACCTCTCGAAAATGAAAACTCCTACTCGCCAGGGACAAGAAAGATAATCTTGCCATCATGGCAATCTATCATCGTGTGTCGTACACTCAACCAATCCATTCTTAGGACTAAATCGTAGTCGCCCAAAGAAAACTCAATCAATCTAGCGAGAAGCTTTTTACCGTACACTATAACTCGACACGAGGCATAAACTCTATCTACTCCCATGAGACCATTACTAGTAAGTATATTCATCCTTACGGGTAATGACTCGTACTCCAAGCTAACTCGTGTCACGAATTATGTACATAAAAATAAGTGCGATGCCCAGAATCAAATAATGATGAAGTTGAATAATTATGCGAATGCGAATGTAAAAGAATGGTACCTGCAACCATCTCTCCAGCCGCTAGCGCTTCCTCGTAAGAAATCTCGAAAGCCTGTCCTTGCCCTCTGGGTGCTGGTTCCCTCTGTTGTTGGCCTCTCTGTCTGATCTGATCCTGGGCCTGAGCATACTGATGTGGCCTCTGCTGCTAGAATGTTTGGGACTACGTCGGTAAAGGCTCGGGCCATGATGCTGTTGTGCCGGCGCTGGTGCCCTGAACTGCGGAGATGCTGACTGGACTGATGATGATCCAGTTGGAGCCCTCTGGGGATAAGTACTTACCATATAGTCCTCTCCACCACACACCTAACATAAGTATTGCACCTTACGATACTCTAAAAAAATATGGCTTGGTTTCCCACAGTGGGAACACCCAACCGAAGAGGCCTGCCTCTGCTGCTAAGGACGAGTCTGAGAAGACTGCTGAAATGATGCCACCGGGTCTGCTCTCCTTGGGGACCTGATCGACAAATCTTGAACTACCGGAGCTGGTGTCGAAGACTAGATAGAAGATCTCCTTTGCATATGAGGCTTCTTATGGCCCCCAATCCTGTCGACGATCCTTTGAGATGTGTACTCGTGCCTCCGTGCCGCTTTTATCACAGAGTCGAAAGTTTAAAACTCATGCGACTCGACCGCCAAGATGATATCCAAGTGAAGTCCCTGCTATAACCTCCTAGCTCGATCTAACTCGGTAGCCACCAAAGTGGGAGCAAACCGACTAAGCCTACAGAACTCTGCCGCATAGCCGTCAACGGTCCTCGCCATCTTTCTGAGGTTGTTAAACCTCTGCTGTAAATAATAACATGATACTGTGTCATAGTAACGAGTCTAGAACTTCTCACTAAAGTCCGCCCATGGTATCGTCGCCATTAGTGAAATCTCCTGATCTGTCCATAAGTTGTGGGCTAAGTCTAGCAACTATAGCCTAACCACTAACACTCGCTCCCGGGCCGAAACTCCTACTGCCTCGAGTATGGCCTTAGTATCCTAAAGCCATGCATCAGACGCAATCCCATCCTCAGTACCATAAAAGTACGAGGGATAGAGATGCCTAAAGTTGTTCGCAGAATTATATATCTGAGAATCACCTCGTACCATGGCCGTCTGAACCCACTGAGTGAGAATGTCACTCTGTCGTTGATGAGTCACCATGAATCCTGTCAGAACGTTCATCATTTCTTGAATAACATCAGGCTGCTCTAGCAAAACATGTTGTACTAGTACTGCCAGCGGATCAGGCTGAAAGTACTACTCTGCCTCAGGATTTATCATCGAAATAGGAACCATAACCCTTAAACCAAACAAGGACCATAATTATGATTCTTTTCCCGAGTCGAACGTAGATTCTCGTTACTTACCCGAACGTAACCATGCGAGAAAAAAAGACACTAGGCAAGCAATAGTAATAATCAATAAAACACGACCAAGCAATGTCTACTGCTTGATATCATTAGCTGACTAGGGTTATCATAAAACCTAATTACTAAAAAATACAATCTATTGGTCACATGCCTTAAAGACTATCCAAGTTAAGCCCAGCCATAACTAAGATAATAAATATAGTGGACTGTCTGGTCTCATAGCATTAATTCTAGAAATTGGCTTAATACGGCGGTGATCCTAGTAATTGTCCATATAGACAAAATGTCCGATACGATGGTGAGATAAAAATGTGCCCCGTACGACAGCGAGTAACAAGTCCACGAAGCAAGGTGGCTAGACAACTGGACTGCATGCAACTTAGAGATTCTTCTTTCCCAATGATCTAGTTATTCATGCTAGTTAATCCTTAATATTCTTTTTAGGATCCCGGGTGTGGCATTCTATAGAATCCATCCTAGACATGATGCTCCCTACGGTAATATACAGGAACAGACGATATTTTAACCAACAAATGCACATGGTAAGAAAAGAGTACAACTAAACGGTTATAGACACGACTAGCGTGTGCTATAACAAGCCACAACAAATAATACACTGCTAAAGTATTACGAGTGCACTACTATGAGTCACTGTCATACATGTGTTTTGGGATAATATAAACGAGAAAAGATTTGATGAATGCGGAAAATGAGGTCTTGTACGAAGACCCGCCCTTCTTTTATATTTACAAACAAGATTGTACAAATTTGATCCTACACGAGGATGTCTAAGTACAATTTATTTAATCTGGGTGAATATTGCTATAGGTGTCTGATCTGCAGTCGATCACTTTAGCCCTTGGACCACACGATGTTGAAGAAGTGCCGTGGAAGATAGGTAGCAGCTTCGAGGGTTACTGAAGAGGGTGGATGCCCGATGCCAAAGTCGTCGATCCCTTCCCTTTTCCTGATGTCACGACCCGCACCCGAAAATTTGGGCACGAGTGCGTGGGTACATCCAGCCTACGCCGCAGTGTCGACGGTAGTACGCTGTCTAGGGCATCTCCACAGTTAAATTAACACTAGCTCATTCACAGTAATTAAACAGACAAGGAATTAAAAGGAAATGTTGAGATTTTATAACCAGAAAGTGACAATCAGATCCAGAGTTATTACAAAACCAGAAGTTAAATCGGAGACAAACCCGATTACTAAGATGAAAGAAAAACAAATAACTAAAGCCAACTACTCTGTAGGGGTAGTCTCCTGTGTGGGAACCTGCTCTACAACTGTATCACCTGCTGCCTCATAGGGGCCATAATAGGTGGGGGCAAGGTTCTCATCATCGCCTAAAGCAACGGATCCAGTCAGGAAAGGAACAAAGTACATAGTGCACAACAAGGTTAAACTAAATATTTATGACAATTAGAATGAGTATCATATTGAGAATATGTATAAAAGAAATACAATATCTCAGAGTTAATGCTATAAACAGGAATATGAGAAAATAGAAATAAATAAGACAGGAAATGAAACTACAACAGTCAGCAAGAATTATGACAAGACTAGAAACTATCTGTGTGAACTTGTGTTTGTTTTTAGAATACATAGTTGGCATGTAGGGGTTTATAAGGCTAATTCGGCCGTCATAAACGGCTATTAAACAGGGGAAATTAGGATCCGGCTGAGGTACAGTCGCGTACCAACAGCTATTAAACATGGCAGGGGAAAGGGTAAACTACATGCCTTCTAGTATTCTCCCACCCGACATGAAAAACAAGACATGAACTCCAATATTCAAGACATGAAATCTAGCATTTCTAACACTAGGTGTAATCATCAAGGGTACTAGTAAAGCAGGGAATTAATTATCACAATATAAAGATTTAACTTGAAGTGCAGGTACTTGCCTGTTGTTTGGATCTGATTAATTGTTCTTGGGGAAATTTTCCAGAGATGAGTCCAAAAGCTGAAATAGACATTACCATCATGCTCAGAAGGTGTCAAATAGCTAGAAACGCCTGTCCTTGGGTCCAATTTGGAGACAAGGGCAAAAACGACAGTTTTGGGTTAAAACGGGGTCCGCCGGTGGGCCCGCTTTGCACCGAAAAACGTGTCCGGGTCAACGGTCTCCAAATTCACCAAACTTAGTGTCAACAGGTCAGGAACGCTGAAACGAACCCAACGAAACTTCCAGATTTGGATTCCGATGAGCCGATCACAAAATCGCCCGTCGAGCGGGGCCTGTGGGACCCACGACACGCGATTTCGTCAACGTTCTCAGAATCGAACCAAACTTGACCCACAGGACCAGCGTATCGCTACGAGTCCAATGGCGCAAGTTTCGTCTCGATCTGACGAGTGTACAAGAAGTTAGGACAAAATATAGAAAAGTCGGATATGGGGCGATGTCCGCGGATACGCGTTGATTCCGGTGTGCACGCACACCCGAATCAGCTTCTGCGAAATCTCATACGTCCGTATCGATGATGCGCACGTATCTGTGAAGACCGCACGCGAACAAGTCGTCCCGTTTGGCGGGGCGTACTCAGTTCCGGGGTGAAACAGGGTCTTGTTTTTCCTATTTTTGGATCGCGCTGTGCGATCACCACAGGACGCGATGCCCTGAGCGGTTTGTCCGGGCACCGAGAGGGTCATACAGGCTTCGTAACGCAATTTGCGGAATCGAAAACAGAGCTACGAACAAAAAGTTACACGCACCTGAAGGGGACCGGAAAATAGGGTTGAATCGTGTCCGACACGACACAGGACACTGTGTCCTGTGTCGGACACGGGGGAGAGAATTAGGGCTAGGGTTAGGGTTTTGAACTTCAGGCGGCTCTGCGGTGGCTCACGGCGGTTCTGTGGCGGGGAAAGGCCGGCCGGGCTAGGGCGCTGCACGGCGGGGCGGGCGGAGGCGTTTGACGGCCGGGCGGCACCGGGGCAGCTCAGGCGAGGGAAGGGAAGGGAAGGGGAGAGGGAGGCGCTGGGCTGGGTGGTCGAGGGCGGTTGGACGTCGACGGCGGCTGGGTCCGGCGAGGGGAGAGGGAGAAGGAGCTGCAGCAGAGGGAGGAGGAGCTCAGGCGCGGCGGGGGATTCCGGCGAGGTGGCGGAGGAACTCGGGGGGGGGGGGTGATGGGTATTTAAAGGGAGAGGAGGTGGTGGTGCGGGCCGAGGGAGGCGGCGGCCAGCGCGGAGGCGAGGGCGCGTGGCCGCGGGCAGCGCGGAGGCGGTGGCTGCGTGGCACGGCGGCGGCGCCGGATGCGGAGGGGAACGGTTCAGGCGGAGAGAGGGGCTGGGGAGCGGGTCCGGGCGGGTGCGGGTCGGGTTCGGGTGGACCCGACCCGACCCGGTAGGGATTTGGGTCTGGGCCGGATGGGCGGGCTGGATGCTGGGCTCGGCCGACTGGGCCGGGCCGGCCTAATAATAATAATAATAATAATAATAATAATAATTAACAAATAAATAAATAAATAGTTTTAGGTGATTAAAAATAGGTCTGGGGTCCAAAATAAATCCAGAAAAATTACCTTAAGTCCAGTTTTCCATTTTACACCCAAAAATATTATTTTCATATTATTTTAATATTGTTTAATATCAATTAAAAATCATACAATAATTCAAAACCCTGATTTTAATTTTAAAAAATTCCCAAAAGATTCCAGAAAATTGCGAAAAATCCAATTTTAATATTTTTAAAAAAAAACCAGGGGCTTACAATCTACCCAACTTATAAAATTTCGTCCTCAAAATTTAAAATATGGCAGGGTTCTCTCTGTCCAAACTCACTTGATTATAGTCTAACGGGTTTCTCTCAGGTGGACATTGCGGTCGCTACCCAACTTAGAATTTTATCCATCTATCCTCTAAGGCTGTACATCTAGTAAGGCTAGGTCTCAACTTAATAAATCATGGTATTGAATCTTTAAGTCTTTAACACAAACACACCATCTATGGTATTCCCTTAGTCATAGAGGTTATCATCAATTCGACCGGTCTGAGGGGTACATCTAGCACTATAAATCAAACTTATACCAAACACAGGATTTTGTTTTTCCGAAATAAGGGAAGACGAGGATCAAATAATAAAGAGTTTAAGGGCGAGGTGGTAGAACAGAGGTATAGGGTTCAAGGCGTTTAAGGAATTCTAATGGGAATTGTCAGACGGTTATGGATTGAGATTCTATTCTGGTAATCATTTATTCGCATGCTCGTATTAGTACAGTTATGTAACTGATACGATATACTGGGACGTATTTAGGGCAAGTATACTAGTCAACTATATATCTCAATCCACGTAAAGTAGTCGTGCGAAGTGCGAATCAAAATGCACTAAGGTTGATCAGACCGTAGTACACTGATTCTGAATAGACACTTGTATTAGTGGGGTTGATCAGGCCTCAATAATACATGTGTCATGAACAAGCCCGAAAAAGGTAAGCTCGCAAAACTAGGCTATAAAATAGCAGCATAAGTCAAGTTCAGCAAAATTAAGTGCGCTAGATGCTGATGAAAAAGGAGGTACAAAATTATTGAAGTTCACGAAACACACATAATAAGTACAACAGCAAAAGAATCTACAACCTCTATAGTTATCAAATTTAAAAGCATACCAGGTTTAAAGTTCAAAATTACTAGGTTGGGGCTGAGGTCACGAACCAATAGGCACCAAAACAATACTAGAAAAGGTATCTACGAATCACTTACGCGTATTAGCTGCTTCCAGAGTTTGCGCGTTCTCCACGGTCATCACGTAAGCTTGTCCGCGTCCTGGAGCAGTGGGGCAGTCCCTCACTTGATGTTCTGTTGATCCACAATATAGACAGGCACCCAGTCTCTTCCTGCAAACTTGCCAGGTGTGACCTTGTTTTTGGCAAAAGTTATAAGCAGCCGCTTGTTGGTTCTGTCCTTGAGCCTGGTGTTGGGGTGCTGGAGCTCGAGGGAGAGGACGCTGAGTTTGCTGCGGGGCCCTCTGCTGTTGTTGTTGTTGAAATGGGCGTTTGTTGGGTCCTGTGCTTTTAGTATCTCTTTCCCGTTTTAGTTTATGCCCCATGTCTCTCTCGACACCTTGTGCCACGCTCAGGATTTCCTTGTAGGTGCGAGCTCGGCTGGTGGTGACAGCAAGGCAAATATCCGGAGACAGCCCCTTCTTGAATCTACGGGCTCTGTCCTCCGGGGTACAAACCATGTACTCTGCAAAGTGGCTCAACCTGCTAAATTCAGCAGTATACTCATCAACAGAAAGGTTACCTTGTTCCAGGCTCTCGAATTGGCTTTCGAGAGCTTCCCGAGCCACTTCGGGGTAGAATTTTTCCTTGAATAGTCTCTTGAAGTCCTCCCAGGTGAGGTCAGGAGCAGATAGTTGGGGTTCATCTCTGAACCAGGTTCGAGCAATATCGAACAGTTGCGGGCTTGCGGACTCCACTTTGAGGTCATCAGGGACCCGAGCAGTCTTCAGGAGTCTCTCGACATTCTCTATCTACTCATCGGCATAGAGAATGTCCTCAATTCCGTAGAATTCCAGGGGTCTAAGATTCTTGAAATCTTTGGCACTCCCTGGCCTCTTGAGTGGCGACTCCTGGGACTTAAGAGCTTCTGAGAGGCTGGTCCGCAGAAGTGCAGTATGTTCTTTCTGGGATTCCACCAGTCCCTGGAATACTCCAAGTAGCTGTGCCCCATCTAGAGTAACTGCTGGAACAGATGGAGGCATCGGGAGTGCAAGAGTCTCGGGCATATTCTGCTCAGCTGGTTCTGATGTGCCTCCTATTGTGTTCCTTGTCTGGACCATTCTGAAAGATGAAGGGATAGGAAGATCAGAATAGAATACTTGGAAATCAAAGGCGATAGGAAAATTGAGCAGAAATGATATCAAGAATTGAAATAAGGACCCTATATTGTGAATAAGCTTTTCCTAGAATCCTCAATCTTATTCCATACCCTGTCCTAGGGTATTACCCTATTTAAGGATAGACCTGCATGGGCCACCACAAAAATGTGTCACGACCCGCACCCGGAAATTCGGGCACGAGTGCGTGGGTACGTCCAGCCTACGCCGCAGTGTCGGCGGTAGTACGCTGTCTATGGCATCTCCACAGTTAAATTAACACTAGCTCATTCACAGTAATTAATCATACAAGGAATAGAAATGAAATGCTGAGATTTTATAACCAGAAAGTGACAATCAGATCCAGAGTTATTACAAAACCAGAAGTTAAATCGGGGACAAACCCGATTACTAAGATGAAAGGAAAACAAATAACTAAAGCCAAATACTCTGCAGGGGTAGTCTTCTGTGTGGGAACCTGCTCTGCAACTGTATCACCTGCTGCCTCATAGGGGCCATAATAGGTGGGGGCAAGGTTCTCATCATCGCCTAAAGCAACGGATCCAGTTAGGAAAGGAGCAAAGTACACAGTGCACAACAAGATTAAACTAAATATTTATGACAATTAGAATGAGTATCATATTGAGAATATGTATAAAAGAAACACAATATCTCAGAGTTAATGCTATAAATAGGAATATGAGAAAACAGAAATAAATGAGATAGGAAATAAAACTACAACAGTCAGCAAGAATTATGACAAGACTAGAAACTATCTGTGTGAACTTGTGTTTGTTTTTAGAATACATAGTTGGCATATAGGGGTTTATAAGGCTAATCCGGCCATCATAAACGGCTATTAAATAGGGGAAATTGGGATCCGGCTGAGGTACAGTCGCGTACCAACAGCTATTAAATATGGCAGGGGAAAGGGTAAACTACATGCCTTCTAGTATTCTCCCACCCGACATGAAAAACAAGACATGAACTCCAATATTCTAGACATAAAATCCAGTATTTCTAACACTAGGTGTAATCATCAAGGGTACTAGTAAAGCAGGGAATTAATTATCATAATATAAAGATTTAACTTAAAGTGCAGGTACTTGCCTGTTGTTTGGATCTGATTAATTATTCTTCGGGGAAATTTTCCAAAGATGAGTCCAAAAGCTGAAATAGACATTACCATCATGCTCAGAAGGTGTCAAATAGCTAGAAATGCCTGTCCTTGGGTCCAATTTGGAGACAAGGGCAAAAATGGCAGTTTCGGGTCAAAACGGGGTCCGTCGGTGGGCCCGCTTTGCACCGAAAAATGTGTCCGGGTCAACGGTCTCCAAATTCACCAAACTTAGTGTCAACAGGTCAGGAACGCTGAAACGAACCCAACGGAACTTCCATATTTAGATTCCGATGAGCCGATCACAAAATCGCCCGTCGAGCGGGGCCTGTGGGACCCACGACACGCGATTTCGTCAACGTTCTCAGAATTGAACCAAACTTGACCCACAGGACCAGCGTATCGCTACGAGTCCGATGGCACAAGTTTCGTCTTGATCTGACGAGTGTATAAGAAGTTAGGGCAAAATACAGAAAAGTCAGATACGGGGCGATGTTCGCGGATACGCGTTGATTCCGGTGTGCACACACACCCGAATCAGCTTCCGCGAAATCGCTCACGTCCGTATCGATGATGCGCACATATATGTGAAGACAGCAAGCGACCAAGTCGTCCCGTTTGGCGGGGCATATCAGTTCCGGGGTGAAACAGGGTCTGGTTTTTCCTTTTTTGGATCGCAGTGTGCGATCACCACAGGACGCGATGCCCCGAGCGGTTTGTCCGGGCACCGAGAGGGTCATACAGGCTTCGCAACGTAATTTGCGGAATCGAAAACAGAGCTACGAACAAAAAGTTACACGCACCTGAAGGGGACCCGAAAACAAGGTCGAATCGTGTCCGACACGACACAGGACACTGTGTCCTGTGTCGGACACGGGGGAGAGAATTAGGGCTAGGGTTAGGGTTTTGAACTTCAGGCGGCTCTGCGGCGGCTCACGGCGGTTCTGCGGCGGGGAAAGGCCGGTCGGTCTAGGGCGCTGCACGGCGGGGCGGGCGGAGGCGTTTGATGGCCGGGCGGCGCCGGGGCAGCTCAGGCGAGGGAAGGGAAGGGAAGGGGAGAGGGAGGCGCTGGGCTGGGTAGTCGAGGGCGGTTGGGCATCGACGGCGGCTGGGTCCGGCGAGGGGAGAGAGAGGAGGAGCTGCAGCAGAGGGAGGAGGAGCTCAGGCGCGGCGGGGGATTCCGGCGAGGTGGCGGAGGAACTCGGGGGGGTGATGGGTATTTAAAGGGAGAGGAGGTGGTGGTGCGGGCCGAGGGAAGCGGCGGCCAGCGCGGAGGCGAGGGCACGTGGCCGCGGGCAGCGCGGAGGCGGTGGCCGGATGCGGAGGGGAACGGTTCAGGCGGAGAGAGGGGCTGGGGAGCGGGTCCGGGCGGGTGCGGGTCGGGTTCGGGTGGACCCGATCCGACCCGGTAGGGATTTGGGTCTGGGCCGGATGGGCGGGCTGGATGCTGGGCTCGGCCCACTGGGCCGGCCCGGCCTAATAATAATAATAATAATAATAATAATTAACAAATAAATAAATAAATAGTTTTAGGTGATTAAAAATAGGTCCGGGGTCCAAAAAAATCCAGAAAAATTACCCAAGTCCAGTTTTCCATTTTACACTCAAAAATATTATTTTTATATTATTTTAATGTTGTTTAATATCAATTAAAAATCATGCAATAATTTAAAACCCTGATTTTAATTTCAGAAAATTCCCAGAAAATTCCAAAAAATTCCAGCAAATTACGAAAAATCCAATTTTAATATTTTTTAAAAAAATCAGGGGCTTACACCTGAACTCTGGATTCTCCTCTCTCTCTCTCTCTCTCTCTCGGCCGTTGGATCTAGTTCTGGATCTCTTGATCAATTTTCCAACCAATTTCTTCGACCTTGTCCTCTGTTGATAGAGGTCTCTATTTATAGAGTTTTAGTGACAGTGACCACTCAATCGGTGTAAAAATCGAGTAGTGGAAAGTACAGCACTCTTTTACACAACGGTTAAAATAACCAATGCCTACGTATAGATGATCCTTTGAATGAGCGTGTGACGCGGGTCCAACTAAGGGACAAAACGCGTATAATCGCTACGAAGATCACGGCGTAGAAGCCACATAGGTAGGTATCCATCGTGTAGAAGAGGTTGGCATAGAAGCCAATGTCTGTCATCATGGCATAGAAGCCAAATAGTTATCGAACCGGCATAGAAACCGAATAGGCATAGAAGCCGAGTGGTCATAAAGGCCGAGTAGGCATAGAAGTCGAGTGGTCATAAAGGCCGAGCAATCACAGAAGGCCGAATGGGCGTAGAAGCCGAGCAGGCACCGAAGTTGAATAGGCGTAAAAGCCAAGCAGGCACCGAAGTTGCATAGGCGTAGAAGCCGCTGCGTAACGTGCCAGAGTGATGATGTGGACGTTTTAGCCAGAATTACGGCTCTTGGAGATAATCAGATCTCTTGCATTAAATGCAGAGATCTGCCCCCATCCTGTGCATTAAATGCAGATGCTTGTCTTTAAGGTTTGCTATCATTCTGCGCATTAAATACAGATACGCACCTTGAACCCTGTGCGAAGAGTAACCGCTGTCGTTCCAGGCTGTTCATCTTCTGCGGAGCGTAAGGATCTCATATTTGACTGTGTAAAACTATGCAGCGTATTCCCTTGTATGCGTAGGAGCAGCTCTCGCAAAGTGGATGTCACTAAATGACGGTTCGGTGACATTTAATCAAATCTCCTGCATTAAATGTGGAGATCCGCCATCATCCTGCGCATTAAATGCAGAGGCGTATTTTGAAGGTCTGCCACCCTTCTGTGCATCAAACGTAGAGACGTGCCTCAGGCATCTGTCAGTATTTGGCGCATTAATTGCAGAGACGTGCCTTGAGGGCCTGTCACCGCCCTGTACATTAAATGCAGAGACACGCCTCGAGTCCCGTACGGAGTGCAGCTTTTGACGTGGCAGACGATTTGTCTTCCGCGGAGCGTAAGGAGCTCTTATCTGCCTGTGTAAAACTAGGCAGCGTATTCCTCTGTATACGTAAAAGCAGTTTACGCAAGGGAAATGGCAGTAAATAACAGCCTGGGTTGCAGTGCCGCGCCATCATTATAGCCGTCGCCTGGATAGTCGAGCAGTATCCTTTTGTCAGAAGTCGAGACGTCAGGTTCATTGCAGGATCTGACAGGATCATTGCAGGGAACATGAAGCGTCCCTCGTATATTTCAATGCTGCATTGAAAGATGATGAGTTTTATGCCATAAAGGCGATGAAGCACCCTATTTACGCTGAAGCAGCCTGGACATACTGCCCTACGCGGATCGTCCTCGAGCCTATATTTTATGCTGCGCTTGGCGGAGAAGCTCTGATTGTACGTTGAAGGCTCTGAACTCCTCTTTTTACGCTGCTTTGCATCAATGCTTCGTAGAGCTATCCAGCGTATTTTTCATGCTTCTACAAGACTCCCTTCAAAGCTTTTAAATTCTCGTAATTTGAAACGCTTTGAATGAAGCATGACCCGCTCCTCTTAACTCGAAACATTTCTGAATGGAGTTTTAAAATGGTCGAGGCTGACTTTATGGCAGATTTGTTGGGGATCGGTGCTCTCTCTCGCCTATAAAAAGGCTGAGGAGTTCTCCTGTTCTTCCCACACTTCCTTCATCATTCAGAGATAATGGCCGGAGTTCGTCGGGTCGACTTGAGGAAGAAGGAGATCATGCTCTTCCAGCATGTAAGAAGCCAAAAAAGACGGCGTCTTCGAGCAAATGTCCTCTGCAACGATGGATCATGGAAGGATATCATAGCCTCCTTTGCTCGGGATAATCAGCAACTTTGTATTGTGGTTCTTCGGGAGAGAAGAAGAATCGTATTTCACCACGCTGCTTGCAAGTGGCACCTTCTCCTGTTACCTCCGTGGCGCGGGATGTAAGAAAGCAGGTTTACTCTGCTTTTCTTATGTTGGCGGTATGGGTCCATGCCCAGTTCTGTATCCGCCCGCCACTGATCATCTTCTTGTTCATCGACTATGGATGTCGATGAACCGTCTTGAAAGAAGAGGAAGACCTTCACCAATGTGAGAACCTGTCAGAACAGCTTCTTGGTACGATCTTCAGCCGACGATGAGGAACCCCTTTGTAGACGGGATTTCCCTTATATGTAGTCATGAAAAATGAAGAAAGAAAACCCTTGTAGACTAGATTTCCCTCATATGTAATCATGACTTTAATCTTAATAAAATCGTCTTTCTTCTTCATATGATCATCTTGCCATACTTTGCTATGAAGTATGAATATGTGTATCTTCGACACGTCTGATTCTTTACGCCGAATCTGTTTAGAAAGAGTGCTAGGTCCTGTCCTGTCTTTTACGCATAACTTAGGGATGCGTAAAAAGCCGCTTTAGCATTCGAGTGTTCGAACTGTTCTGCTATTTTTGGGAGTGAGGAACCGCATAGAATTCTGAACTGTTACTTCTGATAAACAGAATTTCTTTTGTTCAGACATCATCTTCAAGAATGATTTTTCAAAAATCCCTTGGAACAGGGCAAGAAGTAGCTGTCAAACTGATTTTCCATCTTGGTAGATGAAATATTCAGACTGGAGTCCTGGATGAACTTCGAATCGACCCATGAAGAAGAGTAATTTTTCAATGTTGAACTCTGTATGCTTCGGGTACTTGGGATATCTTGAGGTCAAGAAGGAGTATCTTCTGTGTGAACTCCTTTAATTGACCGCCTTGAGGATCGTTCAGATGTACGCATATTCTGGCCTGCATATCTTTCAGATGTGCGGGAAGTCATGGAGCGCGAAATCATAAGTTGGCAGCCTCTGAGCATAAACTAAACACCATCGAGCGTGAAATCATAGACTTGTAGTTCCTGAGCGTGAAGTCGTAGGTTTGTAGCCTCTCGAGCATAAAAGCTACCGAGCACAAAGGCATCCGGGCGTAAAACCTGACTTGTAGCTGTCGATCGTAAAGTCGTAGATTCGTAGCTGTCGAGCATAGAAAGCTCCTTAGCATAGAACTGTAGATTTATTGCTTCTGAAAAGAAAAATTTTCGAGCGTGAAGTCGTGGATCCGTCGCCTCCGAGCGTAAACTAAGCGCCACCGAGCGTGAGATCATCAATTTGGTATCTGCTGAGCGTGAAGTCGTAGGTCTGTAGCCTCTCGAGCATAAAAGCTACCGAGCACAAAGGCATCCGGGCGTAAAACCATAGACTTATAGCTTGCGAGCGTAAAATCGTAGATTTGTAGCTGTCGAGCGTAGAAAGCTCCTTAACGTAGAAACCACGAACCTGCTTTGCGCGAAAAACTTTTTAAATTCGCCAACTGTCCGCCTTCTCTGAATTAATAGGCTGACGTGGGACCCAATCATAACCGAATATTAATTAGGAGATTTGGTTCGGGGTCCGAGGAGTCCATCCGAACTCTATATATATCCCAAGTTTCTGAGGAGAAAAACTTTCCATCCGTCTTCTGCGAGAGAAAGCTTTCGACTGTTCGAGTTCTTCTTCATTTCTTCTTCAAAGTTTCCAGTAATGGCTTCGAAACAAACTTCCTCCGCTAAGGGAAAGAAGGTTGATTCTTCTTCTCGTTCTTCGGCCCAAGCGAGAGCGTCTCTGGTTGGACAAGGTGAAGTTCATTCCGAGTGGAGCATCCCGACGATGAGTAGTGCACCCGGCCTGGAAGGTAGAGCTCTTGGAAAAAGAGAATGACTGAAAATCCTTCGCACACGTTGAACGTGACCGCGCTAGGTCATCTTCTGTGCTGATAGCCTCTTTGAGGAAGATGATGCACAGAGACGTTCCATCTTTTTACGCCCACATTCCTAATGTGTCAGCGTAAAAACTCTATTTTTTCCGCAGTCGAGCGTAAAAGCTTTGGCCGCCGAAAACTTGGTATATACTATTAAAATTTGAGTTTTATGCTTATGGATGAAAATCCTGGCGTAATAACTCAATTTAATCAATCTGGCATAAAGCACAGACCGTATACTACCAATCTTTACGTTTTAAGGAAATAGATTCCAGCGTAAAGGCTCAAGTTTTACAGTCTTGGCGTAGAGCACGGACTGTTGATTTTTTTGCGGACGCTGCAAGTCCCGAAATGTCTAGTTAGGAACTGACGTGTTTCTTCTGTGCTTTTGCAGTTAACTTGCATGAGTCTCCGCTGGCTGAAGTAATGGGCTCTGCCACCGGGATGCTGCACTCCAACTATTTGGAGGATCTGTCACACGTGACATTTCCTATCTCCGGGCCCCAGTATCCCGAAGGAAGGGCAATTCTGATATCGGCTCAGGGCGAGCGAATGTTGCTGAGCATGATCAACGGGGAGCCCCTAACATACGTAGACGGGGAGCAATACCTGAAGTCGGCTTTCCTCTTCGTGGACATGATTGACAAGCAGTCACAGACAAAGCCCAAGAGAGAACTCTAGGTTTTTCTCCCGAGGGTTTGGTCTTGTACCTGCCCAATATGCCGAGAGACTACCCTATCTCGACCTTCTTTCATGCTACGCATCGCAGAAAGATGTCGTGGACGCTGACCCTCGATCTTCATGCCAAGCCAGAGAAGATCTTTCATCTGAGAGGAGCTGACCAGGGGTCGTTTGTCAGCCGCCCTTCTGGCTCTGTGACGTTGTTCAGGGGACTGTACCTGGGCAATGTCCCGAGTGAAGACAGTTTGGTGATTCAGTCGGTCCAGTTACCGACTTTTTGTAATGATTTTATGAGGCATGGGGGAGTATACCCTATGGTGAACCCTCGGTGTGGCGGGTGGATCACCCCTTCAAACCTTTGATGGGCTCGCTTGGTTGATTGGGCCCTGAAGCATTTTCAGACCGAGTTGGAGAACATCGGTCTGTTTGCAGCTGTGAGTGCGACCAGTGTTGGGTTACCTCCTAACCCTAACCTGTTTCTGGCACTGATGGAGCGATATATTTCGCTTATCGGGACCTTCGTTACTCCACTGGGGGAGTTGGAATTGGCCCTGCATGAGATGGCAGAGATCTCAAGACTGTCGATGGGGGATACTCCATACGAAGAGTATGTTCCCACGAACCGGGAGCTGGGGGGTTCAGACCCTCGAGTAGTGGAGGTCTATCAGGAGCTGATGTGCCACTACCTTGCTTGCACCACTTTTTATGATGAGCCCTCAGATTTGGCTCACATCAGCAAATGGACGTCCTACCTCTTCTTTCACCGGTCCAGGACTGCTAAGCCGGAGAAGGTATTGGAGGGCAAGGATCTGCCTGTGAATCCCCTGAGTGCGCTTAATTCTCAGGTAGTTGACGATCTCATTGTGGATGCTGGTACCCCGGACCGGTTCCTCGACGAAGGGACAGGAAAGTATCCTGAAGGCACTAAGACCTATAGTTATTTGAGGCGCTGTCGCAGGCCTCTGTCCAGGGAGGCTCAACTGGCTGGCTTCCTTTCCATATGGCTGCGCCGAGTAGTAGTGCCTGGCGTCGCATCTGCGGACCGCATTCACCGTAACACGCTATAGCCTGCAGTGTGTCTGGTGTTCGGGGCAAGACTGGGCTTGCTTCCTGCCATGGTGTGCCGTATACAAGCTGGCCTGAGGGCCATGATTGACGGGCAGCTCGTCGATGATATTCGGCGTGATAGCTTTCCCAGGATAGAATTACCATACCTGTATTTGATGGGGTGGTTAATTCTCTATAACCCCTGGGTGACGTCTCCCGGTGGGGGCAGTAATTCGGGGGGTAGTTTCTTGTTGAACTACCGGAAGTCTTCCTGGAACGTGAATACGGTTATAGACTGTCGGCGGGTGCTAGGCTTCAGTCATAGTTGGAAGCTTTTCTGCATCATCCCTCCCGTGCATCGCAATCAATCGGGGATTAGGCTCGAGGATTCGGGTAGAGAGAAGACCATTCTTTCTTCCAAAGCTTTTAATTGGTTGGTCTGTATTAGACCATCCCATCTGCTGTACAGAAGCGAAGATCATTGCTTCTTGGAGCCCTACTTGCCCAGTCGGTTTGCCCGGCAGTTTGGGTATAATCAGTTGCACGTGGGCAATGCCGTCACCAGCTTCAGGTCCAGGGGTAGACTCATTGATGGAGCGCGAGGATGGCGATATTTTATCATGGGCTGTACTGGGGCAATTTTTATTGTGCCCGTCATTACACTCTCCACGGAGCTGTGCATCCTGCATTCGTATGCCCAGTTCTATGTGGCAATGAACACCTTCCATCACGATTTTGATATGCATGGAAGCTTTAGGGTGCCCTCTTCCAAGCCTGGGGGAAGAGTTGAAGTCCCCTCGGTTTCTTCCGACGAGGGTGAGGAGTCCGTTACCCCGGATGAGCCTCTGGTGTCAGTCCCTAGGGGTGAAGTACCTCCGCCTGCAGGGGCTTTGGTAGTTTCTGGGAAGCGAAGGGCTCCTGCTCCCAAGAAAGCTTCCCCTCGTAAGAGAAAGAAGAAGACGGTAAATCGTTCTCTCTGGATTCCTGGGATTGATGCTCCTGGAGGTGAGCTTGCATCTCCCCGTGCTGGGGGCGATTCTTTGATTGGAGGTTTCTTGCCTTTTAGAGAGGGATCATCCAAAGTTCCGGCTGGTAGTGCCGGAGAATCTCAGCTGGATGCCGCCGTCGTTGCTACTGCTTCAGGTAGTGGAACGAGGTCGCCTTCGGGGCTGAGTATAATAAAGTTCCGTATACCTCTAGTCAGTTCGGCATCGAAAGGGACTTCTGCCGCGCCTGTAAGCGCACCTAGCACGATTCTAGCTGATGAGCCTCGGTTGGATTTTGAGGAGGACCTGGAGGACTACTTGCCAGTATCAGTTCGCTGGTAGGAATCCTCAGCGGTCTAAGCAGACTATGAGAAATGATGCTGATTGAGGATCCCAGATCTATGTGAATCCGGTCGACCTCCATGGAACCGACGTACCCGGTGTGGTAGAGGGGTCTGTCATGCCTGTTATGTTTTAACAGCATGTCATCTTGAGTGAAAGTGATGTTTGGGACCACCTCCATCACACTGTGGCAACGGGGACACGCCACGGGTTCTTCATCGGGGGACTTGAGTTGGGTCAAGTATGTATCCGCCTGCATCAATGCTTCACTCAGGGCTAGACGAGTGTCTTGGGAGAGCCTGAGTAGCTCGAAGATGGACAACCTGGCTGGTGTATTAGCCAGTTGGGCCAGGATATCGAAGTTGTACGGCTTCTCTAAACCTTTATTTTGAATATTTTTCACAGGTTTATCGAAGCGCACTTCTTTTTGCTTCCCCTTGTTCGCCGAAGTTGGCCTCGAAGGACCGGCCTTTGCTACGGCGGGCTCTGGTTCTGAAGGCTTGGCAGCTGAAGCGTCTGCAGGTGCATCTTCCTGACTTGCTCCGTAGTCCTTGAGGTAAACCTTCCCTGAACGGGTTGCTAGGGCCAAAACCTTGTCTTCGTCTGATGTCGAAGAAGTTGTAACCATATGGCATGGCTTGTATTTGGAGTTCTTCCTGGACTTAGCTTTAGTAGCATTAGTCTCTTTTTTGAGCTCCGACACCAAGTCTGGGTGAACCCACATAATCTCGCCTCTCTGGGTAGTTAGGGGTAACTGGTCGTGATTTTGACCCCTAGCCGGAGGGACATTAACGATGTTCATCGTTGTCCGAGAAATATGTGTAACACCGTCCAGAACTTCTTGGGGAGACAGATTGCCAAATTACAGAGAGATTATGTTGGCCGTGACCGTCTTTTCACTATTGCGCAGAGTGATGGCTTTAGCATCGATCAGCTTTTGGATCTTCCTTTTCAGTATGTAACACGCCTTTGTTGGGTGGTGTACGTATCTGTGGAAGATACAGTACTTGGGGTTGTTGGCGCTGCCGGCCTCACTAGGCCGCCTCTCCTCCGGAAGGGTAATTTTGTCACTTTTGACGAGACACTCGAATATACTCGGAATATCGTCGTCGTCGTCGAAAGAGTATACCTCGACGGGCCTGGAAGTCCCAGGTTTTGTCTGCGTGGTTGCCGCAGTCTTCTGTCTAGAAGTATTGATCGCCAGAGCTTCTTTTCCTTTGGAACTGCGAGGATGGTCGCCGTTGGGGGATGACCTCTTGCCTCTTTCAGAGGTAGAGATTATGATACCATTGTCACGCGCCTTGCGACTGTTGTCCTCGGCGGCTACCGCTGAGATGATGAACGAGGGCCAATCATGGAACTGATATGGTCATGTGAACACCGAGATCACGGGAAGAAGGTTCTTCCTGCAAATGTCTACCAATGCTGAGTCTGGAACTCCTGGAGGCATCGGTAAAGTGGCTTGGCAAAAACGTTCGATGAAGGTACGAATATCCTCCTTTTCCCTCTGCTTGACTTCGATGAGAGAGGACATAGACATGTCCATCCTCCCTCGTAGAATCGTGTAAAAAATAGAGCCTTGAAGTCTTCGAAGGAAGTAATGCAGTTGTCTGCCAGGCTGCGGTACCACTGGTAAGCTACTCCTGAGAGACAGCCCTTGAACACCCGGGTGAGAAGGGCGTCATTCCCTTGTAGCAACACCATCATCATACTGAAATAGTTTATATACTGACTTGGTGATGTTTTTCCCTCGAACAGGGCCATAGTCTGAGGTTTGTACCTCGGAGGAAAAGGGACCTCTTCCCAGATACCTGGGTACGGCTGGTTAATTTCCAATTTCTTGAGCTGATCTTTGTGCTTCAATACGTCGAATTAGGCTTTCAACTCCTGCACTGCTTGCATCAAATTTTCAGCTGGTAGCGAGACCACGGAATGGTGCGGAGTTGGTTGTATCGTGATTCCCGCAGGAGGTAGTACATTCTCAAGGTGAGGAAGTGAAGGACCAGCTGACTCTTAATCTAGAGCAGGCTCTCGGATCGTGTTGGATGGTGGTAGGTCCAACCCCACACGTATCTGAGTAGGCGGGACCAACGTTTGAGCCATAGCAGCCGCCTATTGAGTTAGCATCATTTGGTGCATGTTCTCCATCATGGATTGCATTTGCTTCAGAGATGTCTCTAGTATAGTAATGCGTTGCTCAGCGTTCCCTGATGGCGAGGCTTCCTCGTGTTCATCTCCAATGGCATAAACTCCCATCTCTCTGGGCGTCATTGAAGGATGAGTATAGGTTACTGCAGAAGTTGACTCTATACTCTCAGTATCCAATTCGGGAGACTGGCGACCCCCAGCATCGGAATCATAAGAGCACGAAGTCAGTTGTCATGACCTTGAACGAGTGTTCTGGAATACCCCAGCTTCGGTGTCCCAAAGGAGCATGTTGAATTTTCTTCGGCTCGGAGTTCTAGGGGACGGATGTCTTGAGTCTGAGCTTCCTCCAGGTATATGTGAAGCCATGTTCACAGATGCATGCGCGGGCTCTTCTTCTAGGAAAGATGGAGAGTAGCTCAGTCGGTCGAACACCGACTGTTTTGCTTTAGAACAGCAACAATTAATTAAAATCCTGTGACTATTACAGCAGTGCTCGCTAGGAGGCGTAATAGCCACGCTGGAAGATCTCCTTTCCTTGTATTTCCGGATTAGATATTTGCGTAGGTCAGGAGGAGTTGCAGAAGAGGAAGATGATGGCTTGTTCCTTCTGTTTCCATTGGTGGGCATGCGGATGATGGGAACCATAGTCTTCCCTGTGCCACCCGTAGACAACAGGTTGGCCATCTGGGTGGCGGATAATCCCCGAGGAGGGTGTCTTTCCGCAACTGGAGCCTTTTTTACGCCTAGGGACTTTGCCTGGCATAATTTTGGAGCTTCGCTCTGGTTGGCGTAAAGCTGAGGATGTCTTCAGTCGGCCATCAACGTCTCGCGTAATTCGGAGGGCGTGCAGATTGTTCCCTTGCTGGCGTAAATGTCGAGAAGTTGAGTAGTCCGCTGCTCGCTTTCCCTTGCGAAGATCACAGGGATCATCTGGTTCTCCGTAGAGGTCAGATGTTGTTTTACGCGCGGAGCATGTCTTGTACTTCTGATTTGGCGCTGAGGCTTTATCAGAAGTTTTGTCTATTCCGCCAGGGACGGGAGACTAAATTTTACGCGCAGAGCACGGAGTATACTTCTGGGTTAGCGATGAGGCATTGCCAGAAGTTTTATCGGTTCTGTCAGAGACAGGCGACTGAATTTTACACGTAGGGCGCGGAGGGAGCAATGCTACAACCTCATTGGTCGGAGAGATCGAAGAGATCGGATAGTCCACAGGAATGGTAGAGGATGTCTTGGGCATCCAGACCTTTCACAGCTTCCTGTTGTTTTGGACAGAGAGAGAGTGAGAGCTGCCCTTTGTTCGGAGCATATCTTCGTAGGCACACTGGTCAAACTGGACGACCAGTGTCTTCTTCACGGATCCCACGGATACTGTATCGTGTTGAGCAATAGCTTCCTCATCAGAAGAGAAAGACGTCCCCAGCAGAGTCACCATCTTGTTTTGGGATAATATAAACGAGAAAAGATTTGATGAATACGGAAAATGAGGTCTTGTACGAAGACCTGCCCTTCTTTTATGTTTACAAAAAAGATTGTACAAATTTGATCCTACACAAGGATGTCTAAGTACAACTTATTTAATCTGGGTGAATATTGCTATAGGTGTCTGATCTGCAGTCGATCACTTTAGCCCTTGGACCACACGATGTTGAAGAAGTGCCGGGGAAGACAGGTAGCAGCTTCGAGGGTTGCTGAAGAGGGTTGATGCCCAATGCCAAAGTCGTCGATCCCTTCCCTTTGCCCGAACTCCGAATTCTCCTCTCTCTCTCTCTCTCTCTCTCTCTCTCTCTCGGCCGTTGGATCTGGTACTGGATCTCTTGATCAATTTTCCAACCAATTTCTTTGACCTTGTCCTCTGTTGATAGAGGTCTCTATTTATAGAGTTTTAGTGACAGTGACCACTCAATCGGTGTAAAAACTGAGTAGTAGAAAGTACAACACTCTTTTACACAACGGTTAAAATAACCAATGCCTGCGTATAGATGATCCTTTGAATGAGCGTGTGACGTGGGTCCAACTAAGGGACAAAATGCGTATAATCGCTATGAAGATCACGTCATAGAAGCCACGTAGGTAGGTATCCATCGTGTAGAAGAGGTTGGCATATAAGCCAATGTCTGTCACCATGGCATAGAAGCCAAATAGTTATCAAACCGGCATAGAAGTCGAATAGGCGTAGAATTCGAGTGGTCATAAAGGCCGAGTAGGCATAGAAGCCGAGTGGTCATAAAGGCCGAGCAGGCACAGAAGGCCGAATGGGCGTAGAAGCCGAGCAGGCACAGAAGGCCGAATGGGCGTAGAAGCCGAGCAGGCACCGAAGCTGAATAGGCGTAGAAGCCGAGCAGGTACCGAAGCTGAATAGGCATAGAAGCCGCTGCGTAACGTTCCAGAGTGATGATGTGGACATTTTAGCCAAAATTACGGCTCTTGGAGATAATCAGATCTCTTGCATTAAATACAGAGATCTGCCCCCATCCTGTGCATTAAATGCAGATTCTTGTCTTTAAGGTTTGCCATCATTCTGCGCATTAAATGCAGATACGCACCTTGAACCCTGTGCGAAGAGTAACCGCTGTTGTGGCAGGCTGTTCTTCTTCTACGGAGCGTAAGGAGCTCATGTTTGCCTGTGTAAAACTAGGCAGCGTATTCCCTTGTATGCGTAGGAGCAGCTCTCGCAAAGGGGATGTCACTAAACGACGGTTCGGTGACATTTAATCAAATCTTCTGCATTAAATATGGAGATCCGCCATCATCCTGCGCATTAAATACAGAGGCGTATTTTGAAGGTCTGCCACCCTTCTGTGCATTAAACGCAGAGACGTGCCTCAGGCATCTGTCAGTATTCGGCACATTAATTATAGAGACGTGCCTTGAGGGCCTGTCACCGCCCGGTGCATTAAATGCAGAGACACGCCTCGAGTCCCATACGGAGTGCATCTTTTGATGTTGCAGGCGGTTTGTCTTTCGGGGATCGTAAGGAGCTATCATCTGCCTGTGTAAAACTAGGCAGCGTATTCCTCTGTGTACGTAAAAGCGGTTTCCGCAAGGAAAATGGCAGTAAATGACAGGCTGGGTTGCAGTGCCGCGCCATCATTATAGCCGTCGCCTGGGTAATCGAGCAGTATCCCTTTGTCAGAAGTTGAGACGTCAGGTTCATTGCAGGGAATAGGAAGCGTCCCTCATACATTTTAATGCTGCATTGAAAGATGATGAGTTTTACGCCATAAAGGCGATGAAGCACCCTGTTTACGCTGAAGCAGCCTCGACATACTGCCCTACGCGGATGGTCCTCGAGCCTATATTTTATGCTGCGCTTGGCGGAGAAGCTCTGATTGCACGTTGAAGGCTCTGAACTCCTCTTTTTATGCTGCTTTGCATCAATGCTTCGTAGAGCTATCCAGCGTATTTTTCATACTTCTACAATATGTAAGGGATATTGAACACAAGTGCACTACTACGAGTCACTATCACGCATGTCATATACAAATAACCACGAGTTAACTGCTATGTGTCACTATCACGCATGTCATATACAAATGACCATGAGTGAACTGTTATGTGTCACTATCATGAGTATATAAGGTTTAAATCGATCCCCTAACATACGAAGTCACCTGGTCAAGTGCATCTAGGGTGTAAGTCATCCCCTAGCTATAAAAGAGACGGGTAACGAAATATGGTATACCAAGGTCAAGTCTAGGCACTACTAGTCACAAGTAAACATACTAAAAGTATATGCACCAAGGTGCTACGTAAGAAAACCAAAGAAAATACGATAAAAAATAAATAACATAAAAAATATTACAATACCAGTATACCGTCGGTATACACCAGTATACTGTCGGTATACCGGTCAAGAGATAGAATAAAATACAGCAAGTTTCCGATTCCAACAAATCGGTATAACGTCGGTATACACTAGTACCATCGTTATGTCGGTTTCTATCACAGCAGCTTTCTAGGATTCCAAGTCGGAACAAATCGGTATACCATTGGTATATAACAGTATATCGTCGATATGCTAGTTTCCTTAGGCAATTCTAGGAAAAGTTAAATCGTAACAGGTATTCCGAACCCGAAATCACATTCTAAAACTTAACAAAAACTGGTCCAGTAAGATGTCAAGTCTAATGGTAAGCCTCATATAGCATATATACTAAGTCTCCTGGCAATCACTCCGGTTATCGTTTCCGACACCGAGTTACCTAATTAGTAAATATCAGAATTTCAACTAGAAAAGTTAAAACAAGCTCAAAATAGTTTATGAAACTAGCCCATGATGGAAAATTACTAGATAAACATGTTTAACAAAACCACTATCATGAAATTCTAAGCATAAGCTACCAAAAAAATCAAAAAATTTAGTAAAGTAAAGTCGTTCAAGATTTTGGCAAGATGTACTTGTCTCAAGTAAAGCTCCCAGCCTTAACCTTCAACTTCACCACCAAGAGGGGTTCAGAAATCACACTCTTAAGCCTTAAAACCAAGCTCCTAGCTCCTGCGAGAAATAGAGAGAAAATAAAGAAGTGAAGAAAGAAAGAAAAGAGAGAGGAGAGAGAATCAATTAATATATATATAAGAGGTGATTTAATGGTGACCATCTGATCTGTCTCGTCAACGATCCATGTTATGAGATTAAATTAGTCTCGACCACTCAAAAGAAAACCAAGAAACCAATGGATAGTAGAAATTATTGATTACTATTCACGAAAATATCTCAAAAATATCTCAAAATTAAAACAAATATCTGCTGAACGGTATGCCGACGGTATGTCGGAGTATACCTTCGGTATGCCGGTCTGGTAGTAAAGTTTCAATTTTCAGAAAATTATGAGAATCCATGAGATTCAATAAAATATAGCAAATATATAATACAAAATATGTATCTATATACCAATACAGATACTGTGAGACGAGTATGCATGTGGCTCCCGCGGGTCGAGGCGTATCTATATATCAAATACAAAATATGTATCTATATGCCGGTCAAGGCGTCCCACTGCCCGAGGCTACATGTGGCTTAAGGCACGCTAATCGAGAGGGAAGAGAGGGGACGGTAGATCTAGTTCGGGGAAGCTTAGCCAAGTCTGGTCGGCTCCACGACGGAGACGTTGACGATAAAGAAGAAGAGAAGGCAGCAGCAACAGAGGAGCTCTAGCCAGCGCAACTCCGAAAATAGGTGACGGAGGAGATGATGGAAACGATGATGATGGTGGAGCTGGTGGAGATGGGCGTGGTGATAGGAGAAGTAGCAATGGTGGTAGCCATGGAGGTGGTGGCTGGAGTTGAGGTGGAGGCGGTAATGGCGAAGATGGTAGTGGAGGTGACAGCGTATATGGTGGTGGTACTGGAAGTGGTGGTGGTGGTGGAGCGGATGAAAGGAACCGAGAGAGAGAGAGAGAGAGAGAGAGAAAGAGAGAGAAAGATGAGAAGGAGACCGAGAATAAGGGATGAGTGGAGATCAGGAGAGAGATGAGTGGGAGTGATGGTGACAGAGGGAGTGATGAGAGAGCGGAAGAGAAGAGATGAGAGTATGGTCGAGAGAGAGAGAGAGATAATATGGAGAGTGAGGCCGAGAGAGAGAGAAAGAGAGAGACAGAGAGAGAGAGAGAGAGAGGGGGAGGGAGTGAGGGAGGGGTTTCTCCAGCGGGGAGAGAGAGGAATTCGGGTGAGAGAGAGATGAGAGAGGGGCATGGCTGAGAAAGGAAAAAGGGAGGAAGAGATTGGTTAGGGTTAGGGTTTATGATAATAAAAATAATAATAGTAATAATAATAATAGTAATAATAATAACAATAATAATGCCAATAAAATTAATAATAACTAAATAATTCTAACAATAAGAATAACAACAACAACAACAATAAAGAGTTAGGCCTCAACAACCAATGATAATCAAAATCCAGCAAATTAAAATAAAAATTTAAGAATACACAAATTTGAAAATCATCAAATTAATAAATATAATCATATACAAAATTTAAAAAATAGGGATGTGACATCCTACCTACCTTACAAAATTTTATCCTCAGAATTTCAAATTTATTTAAAATATGGTTTTCAAAAATAGTATATAGATATCATCAAATTTCTACACACCTTACAGAAATCAAGTAATACAATAAGAAATAAACAAAATCTTAATCTAAAAACATCGAAGGGGAAAAATATCTAGCTCATACAAAAGTAAATCTGAGATATCCGAAATAATCTCGAAAATCAAAATCTCAATGCACAAAATGAATCTATAAGTCAAAAGTACAAAATATCGAAAACAATAACAGAAAATCAAAATCCCAACTACATAAAAATCCACATCAAATCACAAAATCAAGGGTATATGTCTCAGACAGACGACTGTAGTTTCCTTCATATCCGATCACGATGTGTGTCGCGGTGATTTTCTAATAAGCCATCTAGATGATTCACCATGACAGTATAATCGAAAGACTGCAGCTTTCGCTATCACGCTGTCTAGGTATACTAGGGCCACCTGGTCACTCTTGACTAATATCCAAAACAAATTTCAAATTCATAAGCCAGAAGTCAATGTAAACACGTTTGAAATCACAAAATATCTAATAATATCGCAAGATAGTTTCTAGAAGAATATTTAGAATCCAAAATCCAAAATCCAGATCCAATCATCATATACAGAAAATATATCTATAATCAAAAAACTATCTGAAACAGATAATCAGAAAGGTGTAACTATCCAGAGTCAAAGGAGCTGAATTAATAAAAGAATATTCACTGAACACTAAATAAATGCTTCTGAAATATCCATTTCGAACTTTCTTGGCAAAATTTTGTTCTCTAATATAATCCTCCTTCCAAGAATACTATATCAATGCACGAAGAGGACGATAATGATACTAAGTCAACATAAAGTCAATGCATGAAGGAAATAATAGGAAAATTGATAACATAAAAATTAAACATGGTGATGTATCGGTAGAGAGTCTAGAACCCAAGTAAATAACGGATAACCCAACGATCGAGACAAGACAATGTCTTATCTAATAAAGTGACTAACTTGGCAAATAACAGGACCACGTCTCTCAAAACAAGGAATAAAGGTAGATAACGATGAATAAGACATGAGCCTAGAAAGATAGATCCAGATAGAGACAAAGACCAATTATTAAGTTCAAGGGGGCGTAGGACAAGTATAACAAATTGGAATTCCAAGGAATTGTGAACCGAGATCAATAATCATGTGACGCTCAACACTATCTCAAATCGAGACATGCATAGGCCACCAATACGGGGACGAACATGGCCAGCTATCCTGTACAAGTACTACGATTACGAGTGTCAATCAAGAAGTTTTTCCCCAACTTTCGAGATATAACATTGATATCACCTAACAAAGTTAGCCATCCATAAGCACCAGTACTAGAAGTCACTAGGACAATAAATTAAATCCTTGATCCTCCATATCATGTACACAACCCTTTGATCCACCATATATATATATATATATATATCATCCATCATCCATATCAAATAAGGGACAAAACCACTAAATACTATGCTACCAACCATACAAGATCACTAAGGTCTACCGAATTATAGACCTCGATAATTGCCTCATTTCGCGAAGTACTCGCACCATAATCCAAATCCAAGAAATCCACCAATAACAATATTAGTCCTACAATCCAACAATAATAATATTAGGTTTACACCCTAGGTCTACAAAATCTAATGGAGACTACAAAAGCTTGCCAATCAATATTCCAAGATCATACTTCCAATTTGAAATAATACTCAATCCTCGAATTTATCCAAAAATTCATATTCCCAAAACATAGGGTGACTGCTAGTCCTATCGGCCTATACTAGAACAACATATGGAAAGAATGATAAGAAGACAAGAACCTAATAATTATTGTCAACATGCAGTGACAGTGTAAGGAAGTGCATCAACCAATCTAGAACAGATCCACAACCCATAAACCAAACAAGGATCGGGGTCATAAACTGTATCCTGAGTAGAACTACACCCCTTACTTTATCCGACGGATAAGGGTAATTCAAAAGCTAAGTGACTCATCTCCATGTCCGAGTCTACCTAACATGTACTGGGTCAACCATGCAATATTAAACAAAAGAAGGGTAGGATATATGGTACGATATATCAAATCCAGGATATAGCTCTTCCTAGATCCCCGAAACAAATTCTCGACCAAAATTTTGATAGAACTTCCC
>JAYESA010000013.1:72335097-72377597 GCA_036927795.1 Iris macrosiphon | reverse complement strand
ATATATATATATGAGAGAGTATATATATGTATATATATAGTTGATATATATTAGGGTATATATATGTGTGTTGTTGTGTGTGTGTGTTTGCATTAGAGGAGAGGCATGAGGCAGAAACAGCAGCTTACCCGCAGCAGCAGCAGTTTACCAGCACCGGCAACAACATCTTACAACAACAGCTTACCCGTAGCAGCAGCAACTTACCCGCAGCGGCAATAACAGCTTACCAGCAGGGGCAACAACAACTTACAACAACAGCTTACCCGCAGCAACAGCAGCTTTCCAGCAGCGACAACAGCAGCTTACCAGCAACAGCTTCTCGCAGCAAGAGCAGTCGCTTCTCGCAATAGCAATAACTGCTTCTTGCAGCAGCAGTAGCAGTTTACATCAGCGGGCAGCAACATGTTCAGTTAGTTTGTTTAGTCAGTTAACTGATAGTAGTTTGATAGCTGGCTAGTTAAGTATTTTGTTAGTTAATTAGCAGTTAATAGTATCTAGTTAGTTAGTAGTATCTAACTAGTAGTATTTATGTAGTTATACCTCTTATGGATATCTCAAAGTTATATATATATATATATATGTGTGTGTGTATTAATATATATATGTTTATGTATTAATTGTATTGATAGTTAATATAGCATGAGAGTTAGTACCTAAATTCATATTGGGGAATACTAGTAGTTGATATTAGAGTACTAAAAATTATATTAGGATGTTAGTTATATACTAGATATCGCATTTACCTTGAAATACCAAGGTAAAAGCCAATATATTGAGGATATTCAAGGTATTGGGTTTGGGTACCAAGATGAATGTTTAGTTGTGCGATACCGAGTTGGTTCAAAGCCAAGGTATCCACATAGATTTTGGTAGTTAGGATTAGTATATATATTATTGATTGAATATGTATATATGATAATTCATATCTCTTGTTTGTGTATCCTGAGATACGGTATCTTAGTATCCTAGATCTAGTTTGTTTGACCTAGTTTCTTAGTGTATGAACCCAACATCATTGAGATAGACTCATACAACCTAGAAATAGCTAGTTTGACATAGTTTGACCATTTTGACTTAGAGTTGACATAGTTTGACTATTTGACTTAGAAATGGCTCTTTGACCTAGATGTTGACTAGTTTAACTTATTTTTATTTCGAAACCTTGTATTGATATTGTATTCCATATCTAGATCTTCGAGACACCGTATTAGACATCTGTGAGACTATTTATCCAGATTCAGGTGAGTACATTCTCTGATAGTTTCTTATTTATGATATCCTCTATGTTCATTGTATCTATTGTAGATATCCATATTTTCTTGACACGATGGTTACACAGATTGTTATATCCGGATCTCATTATGAGATATTATTCCTTGGTATATGGTATATCTTGTACAATCCTTGTTTTATTGTTTATCTTGTACTTATACAGATACTGATTCTCGGGAAGAGTCACTATCTTCCTGGAGAATTATGTGCCATAGCGTACCATGGTTGGATCCCCTATACCAGTCAGGGGTGGAGAGTATTTTAGTACAGATATGTGATCATACCCTTCTTGTGCATGTCTTGTTTTTCTGTGAGTGTTGGTCATACACCACACGTATGATTAACCAAGCCTTTATTCCTGTGCAAGTTTTCTTGTGCAAGTTCCCAAGCCGATCACATGTTAAAGGTAGTACTCACACACTTAGTCATTATTATTTTTGTTCATGGCTATATTGTTCATTCTTGTATTTATTCCAGTATTTTCTTTATTATATATCTCTTGTATCTATTATTGCATCTTGTATATTTATATATATTTACTTTTACATAGTTTTTATCATTGATTAGAACTATTGTTAGATATGTACTCTGCTTCTTTTCTGACTGGATATATTTTTTTCAGATGACATTGAGGAGTGGTACCTTACACATTACGAGCCTCAGGATATTGTGGGCTTAGAGTCAGAGACCCTGGCTCAGGAGGGACTAATCCCGACTGAGACAGATGACCCGGGACTGGTAGCTTCTTAGTATTCTCTTGTAATATATTTGTCTCCATCTTATTGTTTAGTATTTCTTCTGACTCATTGATGTTACTATTTTGACTCATGATTTGTATATGACTATTCTATTCTTTATCATATTCGTGCTATTCTCCATCTTAGATATGTGATTGAGTATATTGATATTGTTGGTGGCTTATCATATTGTTAGATAGATTACCCAACAATGTTCTACCGCCAATTTTGCAGCGTAGGCTGGGCGTTGTTTCCGACTTGCATCCCTACATCGGGTGCGGGTCGTGACACTAATGCTCCAAGGCTTGAGAGTCAGCTCCACACCTTAGCGTGCACGGGCGAAAACTCCACACCAAATGAGGTTCTTCTGCACCCTACAAGCAATCTTGTGGGTTATCAGTACATGAATGCATTGGTGGGGAGGCTTCTCGTCCGCTCAATAAAACTAAACATATTTATTTAGTACCGTGCACCTTTTATTATGTTATCTTTCTAATCTTGTCTTAGGATCAATTTTATTGTAGTGTTACAAAGCCTAATTTATGTTATAATGCGCTGTACGATATGACTAACATGCAAAACTTACCATTTACCATTTGTCCATTCCTGTCCAAGATAAAACATGTTAGCCAGCATATAGTACATGAATGAATCAAGGATCACATAAGTAAACACAAGTGTCACGAGAGTGTTTTTGACTCAAGTGAATGGTATACTTAGACTACTCAGATGTGTTATTCTCAGATTTGTACAAGTGTGATACTTAGATTGTTTCGATGCGTTATACATAGATTATTTAAATGATTCAGATTACTTGTTTTAATATAATGACTCATACGCAGATTGCTGTAATCGAGCCAAACTTAATCTATATTAATAGAAGTACACTGACATAGCCATAAAGGATGATTCATATTGGCATTCATAATTTTGCTACCTACCAGAAGTGATTGCATGGTACACCCTGATAGGCTACGACTTACCAGGTATACGTCGCCTCCCTGGATGCACCCCCATGGATAGTCGCCCGTATCCTATGATTCCTCCTAGGCTGTTACGATCCTAATGCCCCGAAGATCGTCTAGAGGAATCCATATACCTCATATACGAGTTGTTTGTGACCATGCATGATTCTTTTCTTTCATTTATCTCTTATTTATCTATGCAACGACGATGCTTGTAGATGCAGGTAGGCTATTACCCGCTATAAGCTATCCTGAGCGATTCTTTGATTATCAACTAGGTTGGCGGTGCTCCATGTAGTGCGGGTAGCGAGCCTCACTACACGCCCCTAACATACCCTTCTATAATCTTTCTTTCCATTCAGTCTTTCTTATCATTTATTTATTTCATTCTTTGAATATTTTATTATATATTTTTTGGTACGGTAAATCACCATGGCGACCTTATGGTCCCGAAGCCTTTCCATGTTTCATTACTTGTCTCAGAACGACTATTTCGATAGTCTTCTTCCCCCAACTGAGTGAGTTATTTCAAGTAAAGTGTTGCAACTTATACCATAGTCTAAGTGAAGTGCATTGCAACTGTGTGCAGAATAATACTACTGAGGCATAAAAAAAATCTCTATTGAGGCATACGAATATTTCTATATCTAGCAGCACATTACTATCTCTATATTCTATACAAGTAATATAAGATGAGATTATTTCCTTAGCTAGGTGTATTGAACTCTTATTAGCATACAATAGGTGATTTTCTATGTGACTAGAATGTATCATCCATATTTTAAGTATGGAGGTAAAGACAGGTTCACCGAAGCCACCAACCATAGAGATGAATCGCATCGGCCGAGCGAGACTCCGAACGCACCTTGAAAAGTCTAAGTTTGAAGTTCTTATGAAATGCCAAGTCAAAATGCCTTTGCATCAAATGAGTCATATCGTTGAGCTCAATGATCGGGTCATTGCACTTGTGTCGTTAAAATCATCTCTCCAGGCTCAGCAGAGAAGGTCCTTACACTGGGCACCAAGCAAACCCACAACAAGAATTACCGCACAGAGTGCACCACCACATAATTCTCTATCTTTAACCAAACCATAATGCACAAGTCAATGATCTAGTGCCATACCGTATCCCTACCGCGAGTCGAATATGGGGCATATAGTGACGATGCTTACAATAAAGTCATGCTTATGTCCTCGTAGGCATGGATGTCCCATCTGAGTTGTACGATATGAGTGTCGACCCGATATCGAACCATTCCATATTAACATCAATATTTTACATATTTACTATAGATTTATAGTTTATATGTACAATAAGTTACAATAATTAAATACATGAGAAGAAGCGCCTAGGCGCGAGCCGTCACCGAGCAAGCGGTACTTGCCTAGAGGGCTTGTCCAGATAAGAAAATCTTCGACATTCTGGATCCAAGATGGACGCTTATCAATGTCCTCAGAATACACAATAAACAATCATTAGCATTAAATAATAAAATATTAACAAAAATTATAAAGAATGGCAGAGGGTTATATCGTGCGTATCTCGCAAGTCGTGACAAAAATTGAGACACGTAGATCGATACATTATGCAAATTGAGACATGTACGTAAATGAAGACGGGTACAAGATTCGAGATAAGACGAATATCGAGAAAAATAGGAAATAAAATATACACATAAATCGAGACATGCACGAATTTTAAAGAAACACGAAGTATGCAAATTGATGCGACACAAGGATTAATGTGAACAGGAGATTCGAGACAACACAAAATACAGTATGGCTCATAAATTAATGCAGCACAAAAATTAGTGCATGCACGTACATTAATACGGTACAGATTATGAGATAGGCACAAAGGTTGAGGCACAAAAATTAATACGGTGTGCAAACCGAGATGGTACGGTACCCGAGGTAGCACGAGGCTCGAGGCATCCCGCTGCCCGAGGTATCAGCGCTTGGCTGAAGGCACACAAATTGAGAAGTAAGAGAATGAGGGGATGTACATCCAGTTCGGGAGAGCTCGACCAAGTCAGGTCGGCTCTGCGACAGAAATAATATAGAAGAAGAGAAGCCAACATTAGTAGCAGAGGGGCTCGAGGCGGTACGTCTTCGGGAAAATGGGGCAGAGGATGATGGAAACGACGACGATGGTGGTGCTGGTGGCGATGGCGGTGGTGATAGGATCAATAGTGGTGGCGGTGGCCATAGTGGTGGTGGCTGGAGTCGTGGTGGAGGCGGTGATGGCGGAGATGGTAGTGTTGGTGATGGTGGTGGTGTTGGAAGTGCTGGTGCTGGTGCTGGAAGGATCCGAGAGAGAGAGAGAGAGAGAGAGAGAGAGAAAGAGAGAGAGAGATGAGAGGGAGATCGAGAGAGAGGGATAAGAAGGAGCTCGGGAGAGAAAGATGAGATGGAGAGATCGAGAGAGAGAGAGGGAGTGAGGTGTACACCTCGTTTCCATAAATATTAAATATGTTAACTATTTTTTGGTTAATTTAATTAGACAAATAATATAATAATTAATATTATAATTATGCACAAATTCAATCATTATTACTATTTACTATTTAATCTCCTTATCCCTTTAAGCCACAATCCTATTCGTCTGCATCCAATACACATATATTTCCAAAACTTAAAAAGTTGTCCCCATCACATAATTATAGCCAATTTGAAATCCTGGCATATATTCCATACTCACTATTATTTCTCCATCAACTATGCACAAATTCTTTTCTTTTATTCCATACCTACACAACTATAGCTAACATTCCTATTTGGCACCCAAAATAAATCCTCAATTATTTTATTGAACAAATATTATAGCAAGTCTCTATAATCTATTATGCATTCATATTATTAAATAGGGATATGCTATGACTACAACCAAATATCTACAACCCTCTTACAACTGCCACGTGGCATCCACGTGGTGGCAGCCCATTGGATGAGGGGGAGAGATGGGACCTGGTGGCTGTCCGGGTGGTCGACATGTGGCAGGAATGCCACATTTGGCAGTCGTTCATTGGAGGGAGAGATGGGGCCGAGTGTGGTCCACATAGCAGTGGGGAGAGAGGGTTGTAAGCATTTGGTAGTAAACTTAGCATTAATTTATTAAATATGAATCATCATTCCAAGTTTATATCTTTTCCATATCTTTATAATAATAACCTCCCTTTTATGGAAAGAAATAATAATAATTAAGGTCAATTTTGTCATAGCTAAATATAAATAATTACTAGGGAAACATAAATTTGTTAAAATATGATAAATAAAAATATAGTGTCACGACCCGCACTCGGTGTATGGGCACGAGTACGTGGGTACGTCCAGCCTACGCTGCAACATCGACGGTAGAATACTGTCTCGGTCTTCTATACTATCTAACATCTCACATAATATATATATAATACCTGTCATACCATCTCAACTCCAAATGGAGGAGCAATATGATGATATAATAAAGGGTAATTAATACTCATTCACATATAAAAACTAAAGGAAGATTTAAGCACGATATGGAATAGAAAGAAAAGAAATACGAATCTCCATACATCACAGGTCCAACTCAATATCTAAACATAACTCAAGATCTCAAATTAATAATATATTCCAAAATTTAACTAAAAAAACTACTACAAGATATGAAAATCTAAATGGCCTCAGTATCTGGTACTACGTCCTCAGGTGACACTCCATCTATTGGCCCGTAGTAAGTGGGACACATCCTCACTAACCATTCATCTAAAAAATATATCCAGTCAGGATTGGAGCAAAGTATAACCCAATAGCAGTTCTAACTAATTGATAATGACTATAAACAAAAATTAAGAATATAATACAAGACGAGAAATAATGAACAATATCATACTATGGTAGAAGAAACAGGTAAACAAGAGCAATATAGTATACACTAATCTCAATAAAATAGAACAAGATAATAAAATAGAATAAGACAATACACTAGAGTATGGTGAAGAACTATAACTATACTAAGTGATTGAAATACTAGTTAGATATGTGATCGGCTTGGATTGAACATTGTCTAATTAATATTGGATAAACATTGTCTAACTTAAACATTGTATATTGAACATTGTCTAGGATTTGATCATATATCAAGCTAACACTTCCCCTTTCCCCCGACAAGTACAATTGATCCAACTATGACACATTACGATGCAAGATACTCAAGGCATTATAAATATTAAACATTGAACATTGAATATTATATAATATTAAATATTTTCTTTTGACCATATGAGAACACGATATAACCCTCTGCAATGAAACAATAAATAACATCCCATGACTGATCCATGTATATACTAGTCCGTGTACCAATGTGTCAAGAGTCATATAAAATATTTCTAAATACTTGTATTATAGTAATTATCAAATAATAAAAACTATCAGAGAATGTACTAGCCTGTAGTCCAGAGCAATGAATGTCAAAATGTGTCCAAACTGGTGTCACACAGACCTATATATGGAATATTACATTAATACAAGATTTTGGAATAAAAATAAGTTAAACAAGTTTAATTCTAGGTCATAAAGCCATTTCTAAGTCAAAACAGTCAAACTAGATCAACTCTAGGTCAAACTAGTCAAACTTCGCCAAACTAGCTATTTTTAAGTTGTATGAGTCTAACTCTAGGATATTAGGTCCATACACTATGCAACTAGGCTATACTAGCTATGCTAAGATACCAGGATACAAACAAAGCACCGTATCGTAGGATACACAAGTTTTTAGTTATAAAAATATACTAATATATATATATATATATATATATATATATATATATATATATATAGTACTCTTAGCTAACTAATGTAAAGTAGATACCTTGGTTTTGAACCAATGCGGTATCTGACCACCTTCACACCCATCTTGATACTCAAACCCGATACCTTGAGTATCCACCAATACCTTGACATTACCTTGGTATATCTCAAGGAAAACTTAAGAACTAACCTTAACTAATACCAATCTACCAACTAAAGTATATATATACCAACTAACTAACTAATAAATAGTAACATATACTAACTAACATGTTAAACTAAATAACTATCTATACTAACCTGTATATTACCTAGAAAAGTACTAAAATAACTAAAAATTAACTTAACTAATAGCAAGTACTAATAACCACCTACTAATTAACAGATCTGACATATATATACAACTCTATATACCTCAACTACTCTAACTTATACACATATTAACCAACTAACTCTAATAATTTTAACTATCAATAACTAACAACTCATAACAACAAACAAGGTATATCCAACTTAAACATTCACACTAACATCTAAACTAACAACTAATCTATTATACACTAATACGTGTGCATTATCTAACTTCCAACAGTTATATATTACTAACCTCCAGTCTTCCATCTTGCAGCTGTATTTGCTTGCAGGTTGCTGCTCATTGTTGTGGCTGCTGCAACATGCTGCTGAGCAAATGCTTTGCAACTACCTGCTGCTGCATGCTATTGTGCTAGCTGCAGTTGCTACTGCAGCTTGCTTAGCTGCTGTCCATGCTGCTGTTGTTGCTGTAGCAGTTGGCTTCCCTTGTTGCATTGCTGCCTGCATCTTGTTGCAGTTGCTGCTGCAACTTGCTTAGCTTCTACCCTTGCGGCTGTGTACTCTCTGTATTCCAGTAGATGCCCGACCCCTTTCACTCACTGCACACAACCACACTCACACTCACACTCACTCACTCACATATATATGTAAATATATATACATATCTATACACATATAGATATACACTCATATATATATATATATATATATATATATACACCCATATACATATACATATACATATACATATACATATATATATATATATATATAAATATATATATATATATATATATATATATATATATGTATATGGGTGTATATATATATATATATATATATATATATATATATATATATATATATATATGTATATGTATATGGGTGTATATATATATATATATATATATATATATATATATATATATATATATACATATGCATGTATATAAATATAACCACTAACCAACACACACACACACACACACACATATATATATATATATAGGTATAAATATGATATACCACAATCACACACACACACACACACATATATATATATAATCACTATGTATATACTTATAATAACCACACTAGTAATGCATAGACACTTTCCTATCTCTCATGACCACCAACACCTCCAAATAAAACTTAGATATCTACATAAATATATATATACATATATATATCATACAATCATATATTTATATTATTCTAGTAAATATTATCAAAGCAAATTGTAAACACCCGAATTTTTTTCAGAAATTAAAAATAAATTTTGGTATTTTTTGGAATTTTTAACTAATTAAATTAAATATTCTTCTGAATTAAATATTTTTAAGTATGAAAATTAAATATTAAAATTTTATGAAAATAATATTTTTGAGTATAAAATGAAGAATTAGACATACTGTAATTTTTCTGAAATTTATTGGGCCCATAAACTATTTTTAAAGATCTAAAAACAAAATTTTTAAATAAACCAAAATAAACTAACCTGAATCGAACCGAACCGAACCAAACCGGTTTATTATTAAACCAACCCAACCCTAACGGGTCAGATTTGAACCCGACCCGTACCCGCTAACCTGTACCCGACCTTAACCCGATTGGATCGGGTCGGATCCGAACCCGACCTGACCCGACCTACTACCCGACCCGATACTGCAATTGCTACGTTGGTCCTGTGACCCAAGTTTGGTTCGATTCTGAGAACGTTGACAAAATCCCGTATCGTAGGCCCTACGGCTCCACTTGACGGGCGATTTTGTGATCGGCTTATCTGAATCTAGTTATGGACATTCCGTTGGGTTCGTATCGTCGTTCTAGACTTGTAGACACTAAATTTGACGAATTTGGAGAATTTTGTCTCAGACACGTTTCTCGGTACGAAGTAGGCCATATGTGGACCCTACTTTGACCAGAAACTATCAATTTTGTCCCTGTGTCCAAATTGTAGCTATTTCATATCTTCTGAATATGATGATAATGTTTATTTCAGCAACCGGAGGATTACTTAAAGATCCCTCGAATATCGGAGCAACTATTGGGATTCAAATCCCAGGCAAGTGTACCTTGCCATACTTGCAGTAAATTATTTTATATTATTCTCTTGATCTATTTCTGTGATATATATGTTCAACCTAGGACCGTATGACATTACTTAACGTTCGAATAGAATTCGGGTGTCAACGTCGTACGTGGAGTTGTGTAACGTCACTTAGAGATTGATATCGTGACCCTATACATTTTCGTGCTTGCATTATCAAGTACGTCATACCATAGGACACTTGACACTGTTCATGAGACAAAATCTTCTGAGTTATTCATGGTGATTATGTATAGGCTACAGGATTTGTGACATAGACTTTATATATTTTCATAGCTATCATATGACTTGATGCATTAGATATGATCTTGCGTGTTATGGACAAGAGACGTCGTGGACATAAGACGTATGATTATATTGGGTGGAGAGAGATACACAGGCTACAGGCTGATTTTATATATATTTATTATTGTGAGGCCGTAGATTCTATATCAGAGCTAGGCTCATTACATGATATTACTGCTACCGGATCCCCGACACAGAGCTTGTAGTGGTCTCAGCCTGAGTACTAGTGATGCTCTCACTTGCATATCACATAGTTGGTTACATAGTTTACCCTATTGATTCATTTATTATTGTACTGCATTTATTTTGGCTTGGGTTATTCTTGTACCTTGCTATGTCCCCTGAGGACCTGGATCCGGATTATGTCCCCAGTTATAGTAGAGGAGATCTATCCCGAGGTATACGGGACAGGAGCAAGAGCAGACACTGGAGCTGAACCAATACCTGAGGACGAGGTGATGGCCGAGGATTTAACCTGAGTATATGTTTTATCTATACTCAGTTTTTGTTATTATTAGACTCTTTTAAACTGCTGTATCAGACATATTATCGGGTTGTTCCCCGAGATACTTTATTGAGACTTGATATTGATTTATATTTTATTATGATGATATTGTTCGTATTTATATTCCATGGATGAGATTAGAATATGACATGTTTAGTAGACTTTTATTGATATTTTACAACTTAAGTACACTTTGATGGGTCCATTAAATTGGGTTTGCCAGTTAGAGTGTGTTGCTGGCCATAGCCACGTGGCTAGTCCCTCAGAATTTTAGGACTGGGGCGTGACATAGTTTTTGTGGTGGCCCATGCAGGTCTACGACTAAATTATTTCTGTTTCAACTAAGGGACCGAGCAAGCCTGGAATAAAGATAGCATAAGTTTTAGGATCTCATCCATGAATTGAATCGTTCTTGATCTCTATATCCGATTTGAATTTATTTCTTGACTTACATCCTGTCTTGATTCCTCTGTGCGCCTCTTATAGTTTATTTTGGATGCAGAGTAATGGATCCACCAGCAAGAGACGATACTCCTATAGGAATACCACAAGGTGTTGTGGTTACCTACGAAGAAGAAATGACACTAGTGGGTGGAGGTCAAACAACACAACAAAGCAGTCAAACAAATTAGCATGCTTCTAGATTTCGGCGAGATGATATTCCACCTCCGTCGCAGTTTACTCCACCAATGCCCGTATTTTCACAAGGGCAGGCTATGGACAGTCAGCAGATGTTTCAAATTATCAACGCAATAATGCAAGCCCAATAGCAGGTTCAATAAGAGGCTCTGCGTCACGAGGTGGAGAACTTGAGGAACAGTCTAGTAACCGCACTGGAGCAGGCGAATCTACCAGCATGACGGCCATCGACGGGCTCTATCACCGATTTTTGCCAGCTGAACCCCATACCTTTTCTGGCAAGGAGGAGCCCAATGAAGTTCATGAGTGGCTCACAAACACTCAATATCAATTAGAAGCAGCTGAGCTTCCAAGAGAGCATTAGATGACTGCTGTCCGTATGCAGTTGACGGGCAATGCACATCATTGGTGGCTATCTGAAGAGAGACGGCTCGGACCAGACCGACTTACTTGGAAAGAGTTCTCTAGACTCTTCCAGGAGATGTATATTCCAGTTATTGCTCGGTCGAAAGTTTGAGACAAGTTCAACCGCCTTATTCAAGGTAATATGACGATGGAAGAGTATAATGCGGAGTTCATTCGACTGAGTCGCTATGCCCCTATTCTAATTCCAACAGAAGAAGAGAAGGTGGAGAAATTCTTTGACGGACTCAGGTTTGAGCTCCAAAGATTGATCGTATCTGTTACACCTATATCATACACAGACGTACTTGCTGCAACACAATGCATGGAGCGTGTCACCAGGAGGGAGTCCAGCCTGAAGCGGCCATTCACATCAGCACCATCCAGAGCACCACACGGGGAGTCTACAAAGCGACCCCAAAGGAATCTACCTCAGAGAGAAGCACCAAGAGCCCTATCCCTTCCTACTTGTCATTACTGTGGTAAGGTAGGCCACATCGAGAGGGAGTGCAGACACAAGTTGGGACTATGCCTGATTTACGGATCTAACCAATATCCAGCTAAGGACTGCTCTGAGCACCGAGAGGGAGCACCAATGGTAGATCGACCAGCTTTACCAGCACCGAGGCCAGCTTATCCAGCATTGAGAGCACCACAGACGGGAGTTGGAGGAGTCAGACCATCAGCTCCAGGAGGGTATCAACAGAGACCACCTTTGGCACCATAGGCAGCACTATTCCAGCAGGCTCGGCAGTAGAGAGGTCCAGCTCAGGGACGAGGACAGGCATTTGCATTGGCTATTAAGGAGGAAGCTACTGCATGAGAGGTTATAGCAGGTACTATATTAGTAGCTTTGTTACCTGCTGTAGCTTTATTTGATTCTGGAGTATCGCATTCACTCATAGCTGCTAGCTTCATAGCCACGCATAGAATAGCTACCGCACCCCTTCCGAAGACTAAGAGAATTCTTATGGGAGCTAGAATTATCCCAGTTAGTGACATCTGTAGATCTTGTTCGATAGTAGTATGTGGAAGAGAGATGCGAGCTCAATTCTTGATCTTTTCTATGCCGGATTATGATGTTGTACTTGGTATGGACTGGTTGAGTCAGTACCATACGACCATAGATTGCTGGCTTGGACGAGTTATATTTAGACCACCTGGACATCCAGAGTTTGAGTTTCTTCGGGGAGCCATAGAGCAAGGTGTTTAGCCTACTCCTTGGATATTATCTGTAGAAGGGGAGTCATGTTACCCAAGAGTTATATCAGAGTTTGTGGATGTATTCCCCGATGATCTTCCAGGTTTACCACCTGATTGGGAAATAGAATTCATAATAGACTTGAGTCCAAGAGCGGAGCCTATCACTTCATCAGTGTACTGGCTAGCACCTAAGGAGTTGGTGGAATTGAAGGAGCAAGTTGATGATCTTTTGGAGAAGGGTTTTATTCGACCCAGTGTTTCACCATGGGGAGCACTAATATTATTTGTGCTAAAGAAGGATAGGACAGTACACCTGGGTATTGACTACAGGGCACTGAACACTGTAACTATTAAGAACCGGTATCCTTTGCCACGCATTGATGATCTATTCGATCAGTTGAGTAGTGCTAGGGTATTCTCAAAGATTGATCATAGGTCCGGTTATCACCAGATTAGAGTGAGGAAGGAGGATATACCGAAGACAGCCTTCAGGACCAAGTATGGACACTATGAGTTCTTAGTTATGTCGTTTGGTTTAACCAATACGACAGCTGTGTTCATGAGTTTGATGAACAGAGTTTTTCATCAGTACATAGACAAGTTCGTAGTGGTGTTTATTGATGACATCTTAATATATTCCAAGAGTCACGAATAGTACGAGGAGCATCTCAGAATCGTGCTAGAGACGCTGAGACAAGAGAAGCTATATGCAAAGCTCAGTAAATATCAGTTTTGTATGGATAAGGTGCCTTTCCTGGGATATATCATCTCAGAAGAAGGACTTTCAGTTGATCCAGAGAAGGTTGCTACAATAGAAACTTAGCCTACACCTACATCAGTTGCAGAAGTGAGAAGTTTTCTCGAACTTGCTGGATATTACCGGAGGTTCGTAAAGAATTTCTCAAGGATTATGGAGCCTATGATGCAGTTGACACGTAAAGACCAGAAGTTTGCATGGACGGAAGATTGTCAGAAGGCCTTAGAAGAGTTGAAGAGGCGATTAACAACAACATCGGTCTTGACTCTTTCTTCAGGATCATGAGGCTTTGTTGTTTATAGTGATGTGTCAGGCAGTGGACTAGGATATATTTTGATGCAATATGGCAAAGTTATCGCTTATGCATCGAGACAACTGAAGGTCCATGAGAAGAACTACCCGACGCATGATCTTGAACTAGCTGCAGAATTTTTGCACTAAAGATATGGAGGCACTATCTTTATGGAGAGAAGGTAGAAATCTTTACTGATCACAAGAGTCTGAAGTATGTATATACTCATAAAGTGCTCAATATGAGATAGAGATGTTGGCTTGAGTTGATGGTCGACTTTGATATAGATCTGCAGTACCATCCGGGCAAGGCGAATATCGTAGCAGACGCACTCAGCAGGAAGCCCACAACTTATTTCTTGATGATGCAGTCCCAGCTATTAAAGGATCTTCAGGAGCTCAAGATAGAGATTATTTTGCCCAGACAGAGTGGCTTGTTGGCAAATCTTGAAGTAAAGTCATCACTAGTGGAGAGGATTAAGACGACATTACCCACATATGCTAGATTTCGAAGACTTAAAGAGAAGACGGAAGCTGGCATGCAGACGAGACTTCGAATCCATGAGGATGGGACATTAAGGTACGGAAATTGCCTATATATTCCAAATGGGGAATTGAGACATGAGTTGATGTCTGAAGCACATAGCTCCATGTACTCTATTCATCCGGGAGGAACAAAGATGTATAGAGATTTGAGGCAGTATTATTGGTGGCATGGAATGAAGAGAGAGATTATACGATTTATGGCAAAATGTTTGGTCTGCCAGCAAGTTAAGGCCGAACATCAGAGAACTGTTGGTATGCTACAACCGCTTCCCATATCCGAATGGAAGTGGGAACATATAACTATAGATTTTGTTACAGGATTTCCAAGAAGCCCCAGCGGATAAGATGCAGTATGGGTTATTGTGGATCGACTCACTAAATTGATACATTTTTTGCCGTTTGGAGTTGGACAGTCCACGAAATTTCTAGCCAACATGTACATATGACAGATCGTACGATTACATGGAGTACCGGTTAGTATTGTGTCAGATCATGACTTAAGATTTGTATCCCATTTTTGGTAAAGCATGCAAGAGAGTGTGGGCACCCGACTTAAGTTCGCACTGCTTACCATCCACAGACAGATGGTCAGTCGGAGCGCACGATTCAAATCCTGGAGGATATGCTGCGATCGTGTATGTTAGACTTCGGAGGGTCTTGGGAAGACTATTTGCACTTTGTGGAGTTCTCTTACAATAACAACAACCAGGCGAGCATCCAGATGGCACCATTCGAGGCTTTGTATGGCAGGAAGTGCAGATCACCGATATGTTGGAGTGACGTTGGCGAGCGTCAGATACTGGGTCCAGAGTTAGTGATGTAGACAGTGGAGAAGGGGAAGCAAATTTAGAATCATCTTCGTGCAGCTCAGGACAGACAAAAGTATTGGGCTGATACACACAAACGACCCTTGGAATTCAAAGAAAGAGAGCATGTATTCTTGAGGATTTTACCTACTTGGGGTACTATTCGATTTGGAAGCAGATGCAAGCTGAGCCCAAGGTACATTGGGCCATTTGATATTTTGGAGCGTATTGGTGAGGTAGAGTATCATCTTGCATTACCCCCATCTTTTGAGGGAGTGCATGATGTATTCCATGTCTCACAGTTGAGGAGGTACGTGACTGACCCAAGACACATAGTCGATCATTCTGAGATTGAAGTAGGCCCTAGCTTGAGATATGAAGAGCAGCCAGTTGGGATACTCGACTTCAGTGAGAAGATATTATGAGGTCAGACGATTAGACTGGTCCGAGTAGCCTGAAAATACCACTCCCCCGGCGAATCTACTTGGGAACGAGAGGATATCTTACGCTAGCATTATCCTCACCTATTCGAAGATGCAGGTATGACCTAAGCATTTCTTATAATTACCATGTTTAAATTACCTTTAGTAGTTAAATCTTTGATTGCGAGGACGCAATTCTTTTAAGAGGGGTAGATTGTAAACACCCGAATTTTTTTTCAGAAATTAAAAATGAATGTTCGTATTTTTCTAAAATTTTTAACTAATTAAAATAAATGTTCTTCTGAATTAAATATTTTTAAGTATTAAAATTAAATATTAAAATATTATAAAAATAATATTTTTGAGTATAAAATAAAGAATTAGACATACTGTAATTTTTCTGTAATTTATTAGGCCAAAAAACTATTTTTAAAGACCTAAAACCAATATTTTTAAATAAACCAAAATAAACCAACCTGAATCGAACCGAACTAAACCGGTTTATTATTCAACTAACCAAACCCAAACCAACCCTAACGGGTCAGATTTGAACCCGACCCATACCCGCTAACCCATACCCGACCCTAACCCTATTGGATCGGGTCGGATCCGAACCCGACCCGACCCACTACCCGACCCGATACTGTAATTGCTATAGTAACCGACCAAAACCCGACCCCCGCGACCGTTTCACTTCCGCAGCCGGCCATTACAAACCCCCCGCGGCCGTTCACCTCCTAGACGAAATCGTCGCCTCGTCGACTTCCCGTAACCGACAGCCACCGCCTCCTTATAAAACCCTCGTCGAACCCTGCTGCCACCACCATCAACCCCACCAACACGACCCCCACCACTGTCATCTCTAACACTGTCGAGCCACCGCATATCCACCGCCACCCGCCGAGTTTCCCTCCGACGAGCTCCTCCGGCCGCCACCAGAACCCAGACGCCTAAGGACCACTGCAACCGAGCAGCAACTCGTCGCCCCGCAGTCGCCGTGCCGCCCCGGGTTCGCCGCATAGTCATTTCCGACCCCTTTTCCGGGTGAGTATTTCTCTCTCCTCATCGTGCCGATGTTCGAACGGTCTATTGCGACACGTTCGCTACATGACCCTCCCAAAACTCGTGCAACTCGTTTGGGGTATCGTGTCCTGTGTCGGTGGCAAACTGCGACGCAAAAGCAGAAAAATTTATCCCTATTTCTGAAAATCAAAAATTATCCCGAACTCGCAAGTTCACGACAGTTTTGTGTGCAACCTGTAAAATAATTCTAAATTTTACTTGAACAGTTAATTAGACCATGTAACTAAGTTTTAAAAGCTTATTTTAGTTTAATTTATGGTGCAGTAGATTGTAATTATTTCGCGGGTGAAATGACCAAAAACTTGGTTATTTAAAAACCTAATTTTTTTGGAACTGGGTGCGCCCCGCTAAACGAGGCGACTTGGTCATGTGCGAATTACACCAAAATGTGCGCACTGTCAAAACGGATGTGTGGGAATTCGATAGTTGATTTGGATGTGCGTGCACACTGGAATCAACGCGTATCCGTCAATAACGTCCCGTATCGGCCCTGTTCTGAAACTCGTTGTAACTTTGTGTGTGCTTGTCGTTTTGAAACAGAACATGCGCCATCGGACTCATAGCTATACGTTGGTCCTGTGACCCAAGTTTGGTTCTATTCTGAGAACGTTGACAAAATCCCGTATCGCTGGCCCCACGGCTCCACTTGACGGACGATTTTGTGATCGGCTCATCGAAATCTAGTTCTGGACATTTTCTTGGGTTCGTATCGTCGTTCTGGACTTGTCGATACCAAGTTTGAAAAATTTGGAGGATTTTGTCTCTGACACGTTCTATGTGCGAAGTAGGCCACATGTGGACCCTACTTTGACCAAAAACTGTCAATTTTGTCCCTGTATCCAAATTGGACTTATGAACAGACAATTCTAGCTATTTCATATTTTCTGAATATGATGGTAATATTTATTTCAGCAACCGGAGGAGTACTTGAAGATCCCTCGAATATCGAAATAACTATTGGTATTCAAACCCCAAGCAAGTGTACCTTGCCATACTTGCAATAAATTATTTTATATTATTCTTTTGATCTATTTCTGTGATATATATGTTCAACTTAGGATAGTGTGACATTACTTAACGTCCGAATAGAATTCGGGTGTCAACGGCGTACGTGGAGTTGTGTAACGTTACCTAGAGATTGATATCGCGACCCTATACAATTTCGTGCTTGCATTATCAAGTACGTCATACCATAGGATAGTTGAAACTGTTCATGAGACAGAATCTTCTGAGTTATTCATGGTAATTCTGTATAGGCTACAAGATTTGTGACATAGACTTTATATATATATCCATAGCTATCATATGACTTACTGCATTAGATATGATCTTGCGTGTTATGGACATGAGACATCGTGGACATGAGACGTATGATTATATTGGGTGAAGAGAGAGACACATGCTACAGGCTGATTATATATATATATATATATATATATATATATATATATATATATATATATTATTGTGAGGTCGTAGACTCTACATCATAGCTAGGTACATTACGTGATATTACTTCTACCGGCTCCCTGACACAGAGCTTGTAGTGGTCTCAGCCTAAGTACTAGTGATGCTCTCACTTGCATATCACATAGCTGGTTAGATAGTTTACTCTATTGATTCATTTATTATTGCACTGCATTTATTTTGTCTTGAGTTATTCTTGTACCTTGCTATGTCCCCTGAGGACCTGGATCCGGATTATGTTCCCAGGTATAGCAGAGGAGATCTATCCCGAGGTATACGAGACAGGAGCAGTAGCAGACACTGGAGCTGAACCAATACCTGAGGACGAGGTGATGGCCGAGGATTTTACTTGAGTATCTGTTTTATCTATACTCAGTCTTTGCTGTTATTAGACTCTTTTAAACTGCTGTATCAGATATATTATCGGGTTGTTCCCCGAGATACTTTATTAAGACTTGATATTTGTTTATATTTCATTATGATGATATTACTCGCATTTATATTCTATGGATGAGATTAGAATGTGACATGTTAGTAGACTTTTATTGATGTTTTATAGCTTAAGTACACTTTGATGGGTCCATTAAATTGGGTTTGCCCGTTAGAGTGTGCTGCTGGCCATAGCCACATGACTAGTCTCTCAGTATTTTGGGACTGGGGCATGACACAAATAGAATTGAAATACAATGAAGTAAACACGTGGAGCGCACCGCACCCGTATCACACTCATTTTATGATACATTTGCGATACGGCTCTACCACACAACCAAATGTATTTCGAAGGACTTGATCAAGTCTAAAATCATAATTATGAATAATACGAAGAAGTAATTACTTAACTACGTGTTCGTGTCAAAATATGACATGCTCAAACCCCTATGTCGGAAGAAAACTCCCAAATCAACCCCTATCGCCAAATTATCGGGATATTGGCTACATGTATCCAATTGTGTATACGACACTAGTCACACACAATCAAACACATGTCAATTTGGTCTAATTGACCAATTGACAAATATAAGATGTGCCAATCTCGATTTTTTTTAAAATTGACACAAAATACCATATAATTTTCTTCATAGGCCTCCTATGAACCTAATTTCAATTTCTATGGGTAGCCTTAACATATGGGGTGATATCTTATAGTTAAATTATAGATTTAGAGTCTAATTTGAGAGAAAAAACTGAATTATACCTATTAGGAGATGGATTCCCAATAAAATCTCTTAATTAGGTGAAAAGAGCCTCCAACTTGTAGATCCTTGTTCCTTCTTATAGATCCTTACTTCCTCCTTGTAGATACTTATTCTAATAGACTCTAATGATGAATATAAAAGGAATAGGAAAGAAATTTGAGTAAAAATTTGTGTGGGAATGAAGAAATTGGAAGAGAAAAATTCTAGATCTAAATTTGAAATGACAAAATAAAAGGAGAGAGAGTTTCCACCCCCTTAAATAGTGGCCGACCTTGCCCCATCTCCAAGGCAATATAAAAGTCCAAAATACCCCTTGGGGCTTGTCATGAAGAAATTAATTAAGGAGGAAAGGTTCTAGTCTAACTGGTTGAACTAATTAATTCATCTTCATAATGAATGGGCTTACTATTGGGCTCTATTCTAACTAGAATTAAATATTGGTCCATGGATCTAAACTAAACTAGTTAGGTCCATTACACAAGTCAAATTAAATAGGCTACTCCACTAACTAAATTAAATGCTACAAGCCTCTAATTAAATAATACTCTAATAATTTAATAACTAATAAGCAATAAATAAATATACATGGCCCACTAATATTAATATTATATTCCTACAATTAAATAACTAGGCCAAATTACCAAATTACTCCTAGCTGAAAAAGTGAGGGTGACAATCCTACCCACCTTAGAAAAATTTTGTCATCGAAATTAAAGATGATCGTACCCCCCTCTAGGTCAACTCCATTCCAAACTAAAACATACAATATGCAATTTAAAAGAAATCACAAACTATGGTCTCTGTCCCTCATAGTTTTGCAGTCTCCGATAGGGTATACTAACTACACAATAACACACAAGCAGTTTATAAGGTACTAACTAAACACACAAACAACATATGAAAAGGAAAGGAACAGAACGGACAAAACAAGCTAACCTATCACCTGAAGTATCATCCTCTCCGACTACCATCGCAAATGCCTTACCTTGCTGGGGTGGCTCTCTATGCGATTGCTGAGCAATCTGCGGTGCCACAGGTGTCCTAGCTCCAACTCTCTGACCGCGATCTGGTCCATACGGGTTGTTGGAACACTCCTTCACCTGATGGACCCGGGAACCACAATACAAGCATAGTCTGAGCCTCTTCCGACATTTCTCCCAATTATGCCCATGCCTTCCACAATAGGCAAAAAAAAGTATACAAAGTCTACCTCTGAGGCTGTTGTGGTGCCAGATAAATGGCTTTTGAAACTGTTGTATCTGTTGAGCTGGTGCCCTAACTGGCACAAGATACTGCTGATGCGGATACACTCTCGGCTGTTGAAAGTGGGTGTACTTCGCTGGGCTTGCACCACTACACGCTCCTCCAGTGTCTCTCGGCCTCTTGGAGCCAAGCTCCAAATAATCCTTCGCCCGCTGTGCCTGTCTTAGAATTTTCTCAAAAGTAGCGGTGCGGACTCTATTAGTATAAGACTTAATCTCACTGTTCAGTCCCTTACTGAACTTCCTAGCCCTGGCTCGAGGATTCTGCCCCTCAACAATTTATCATAATCGGTAATACGTTATCGCACACTCGTCCACCGTCAAGTTCCCTTGGACAAGGTTCTGGAATCGACTCTCCAAATTACTCTGAGCCTCATCCGGGAAGAACTTCTTTTTGAAAAGTTCTTTGAAAGCTTCCCAAGTAAGTCCCGACGCTAATATCCTGGTGTCAGTCCTAAACTATGTCAGCACAATATCGAACATCATACTACCTGCCGTCTCTACTTGCAAGCTCTCAGGAATCTGTGCCAATCGCAGGTCCCTCTCAATTTCCTCTATCCAGTCGTCTACATATAAGATTCCTTCGGTGCCCTTAAAGTCCTTCGGCCCTATCCTCTTGAAGTCATTGGTAGTCCTTGGCCTCGGTTGTTGTGGATCGGGCTGAGGCGGTATCGTCTGTGGCTGGACTAATACGACTCTCTCAACTGCTGCGAGCGTAATCTGGTGAGCATTCTTAATGCTCTGCCACATAACCTATGACTGGCGTTGTTGTGCCTCCATCATCTGTTGAAAGAACATAAACATCTACGTCTCATCGATTGCGGGTAGCGGGGAAGATCCCCTGAAACTGTCGGTGTTGTCCTCTGTACCGGAGGTGGAGCACCTCCGAAAGCTGCTGCAGAAATGCCCACCTGGATCGGTGAACTGAACCTCTGGAATGTAGCTGCTGGAACAGTGTCTGCTAGTACTGCCCTCATAGGTAACGAAGTGACCAATCTCGCTAACATTTCACCTGAGCATTGGAAACGCATCTTCGGCGGCATCCTGAAGACATATTCTAAATAAGGAATCAATATTGAGCAAGATACGATATCATCAAAGAAGGACAAAAATTTTTAAGAAAAGAAATATTCAGAATGATAAAGATGGCAAGATTCAATTAGGTTAAAATTATTTTCTAGTTGTGATTGAGTATACGCTCTCATTCTAGTATCCTATATCCTATCCTATCGTAGGTTCACAGTAGTACAACTAAGCCGTTGCACTACCACGATATCGTACAATTACGAAGCCTGATTTGTATGGGCCACCACAAAAATATGTCACGACCCGCAACCGGTTTAGGGGCACGAGTACGTGGGTATGTCCAGCCTACGCTGCAGCATCGGCGGTAGAATGCTGTCTCGGTCTTCTATACTATCTAACATCTCACGCAATATATATATATATATATATATATATATATATATATATATATATAATACCTGTTATGCCATCTTAACTCCAAATAGAGGAGCAATATGATGATATAATAAAGTGTAGTCAATACTCAATTACATATAAAAACTAAAGGAAGATGTAAGCACGATATGGAATGGAAAGAAAAGAAATACAAATCTCCATACTTCACAGGTCCAACTCAATATCTAAACATAACTCAAGATCTCAGAATAATAATATAATCCAAAATCTAACTAGAAACAACTACTACAAGATATAAAAATCTAAATGGCCTTAGTATCTGGTTCTACTTCCTCAGGTGACACTCCATCTGTTGGCCCGTAGTAAGTGGGACACATCCTTACTAACCATTTATCTAAAAAATATATCCTGTCAGGATTGGAGCAAAGTATAATCCAATAGCAGTTTTAATTAATTAATAATAACTATAAACAAAAATAGAGAATATAATACAAGACGAGAAATAATGAACAATATCATACTATGGTAGAAGAAACAGGTAAACAAGAGCAATATGGTATACACTGATCTCAATAAAATAGAACAAGACAATAAAATAGAATAATATAATGCACTAGAGTATGGTGAAGAACTATAACTGTACTAAGTGATTGAAATACTAGTTAGATATGTGATCGGCTTGAGTTGAATATTGTCTAATTAACGTTGGATAAACATTGTCTAAGTTAAATATTGAATATTAAAAATTATCTAGGATTTGATCACATATCTAGATAACACTTCCCCTTTCTCCCAACTAGTACAATGGATCCAACCATGACACCTTATGATGCAAGATACTCAAGGCATTGTAAATATTAAACATTGAACTTTGAACATTGAACATTGTCTAATATTAAATATTGTCTTTTAACCATATGAGAACACGAGGAGCAATGAAACAATAAATAATATCCCATGACTGATCCATGTGTATACTAGTCTGTGTACCTATGTATCAAGATGTCACTACCATATTATCTAGGAAAGGGTATTTTAGTAAATTTATATTTAATTAAATATTGTACATAATAAATAATTATTTGTTGTATTATTTAATTTTTGTTAGATGTTAGTTATTTATTTTGGACTTGTGTTAGTGGACCTAACTAGTTTAGTTTAGACTCATGGACCAACATAAATTAATTGATGGAATTTTAGCCCATTTAGAAAGCCCATTGTTAAGGAGATAGATTAAATTAATTAAACCATTAGACTAGAAGCTTTCCTCCTTAATTATATATTCATGAGAGTCCCCAAGGGGTATATTGGATAATTTATAGTAGCTTGAGGAAGGGAAAAGGGGGTCGGCCTATTTAGAGGGAGGGAAATTATTTCTCTCTCCTCTTTTCATTTGGAAACTAGATCTAGAAATTCCTTCAAACAAATTCCTTCATTTCTACTTCATTTTTCTACCAAATTTTATCTCAATTCCATCCCAAATCACCATTAGAGGCAAGTGGATCAAGGATTTAGAAGGAGGAAGCAAGGATCTACAAAGAGGAGCAATGATCTATAAATTGGAGACCAATTTTATCATATTTGGAGGTTGCATTAGAAATCCATCTCCCAATAGATATAATTCAGTTTTTCTCCTTAATATAGGTTCTAAATCTGAGATTTAACCATGAGAAATCAACCCATATGCATAGGCTACCCATAGGATTTGGTTTTATGTTCATAGGAGGCCTATTGAGAAAGTTATGGTACTTTTTGTATCAATTTTTGGAGAATTCTGAGATTAACATTTGTTGTGTGTGTCAATTGGTCCTATAGATCAATTTGACATGTGCTTATGTGTTTGGGGCTAGTTTTATATCCATAATTACGTACGTGTAGGTCGTATCCCAAAAATTTGGTGATACATATTAATTTTTGGGTTTTTCCTCCGACACGAAACTTTGTACATGTCATATTTTGACACGTAAATTTATATTTGACTCTTTCTATTGTTCATAAATAATATATATGACTTATTCGTGTCCTTCGGGGTACATTTGGATGTGTGGTGGACTCATATCGCAAGCGTATCCTAGATCTAGTGGGATACGGGGTGATACATTCCATGTGTGTGCAATTTAATTATAGATCTATGATCTTGTGTTCTTATTTCATGGAGAATATAATTTTATATATATATATATATATATATATATATATATATATATATAATGTGGTATATATATTTATGTAATATTGTGTCTTAGATCTATGTATCTATGTATATACTTAGGTGTATATATTGTATGTAACTATTCTTCTACATGTATATATATATATATATATATATATATATATATATATATATATATATATATATATATATATTATAGTATATATATATATATATATATATATATATATGTATATGTTAAGTATAATTACATGTGTTATGATTATATTTATATAATGTGTGTTATATATGGGAAATGATTATATTTACATATATATATATATATATATATATATATATATATATAGTTATATATATAGTTATATATATGTATCACTATGTATATGTGGGTATGTTACTATGTGGTATTTTATACAATTTACTATGTATGAGCGTATGTATAGTTATTAATAGTTTTATACAGCATCAAGTGTCGTAGCAGCAATAAACGGACAACAGCAGCAGCCGCCCTATAGTGACAGCAGTTAGCAACAACTGCAGGTATCTGTCACTGATACTATAGAGTATCAGCACCGTATCAGAAGCTATAACGACAGTTTTTAGCGACAATTACAGGAATCTACCACTAAAACAATAGTGTATCAGCATCAACAACAGTCTTCAGCGACAGCGGGCAGGGTTTTTGGTGACAGTTTGGCAGATTTTCTATTATTAGTTATATATATATATATATATATATATATATATATATATATATATATATATATATATATATATATGTGTGTGCTATATTAATTATTATACATATAGTATAATACAAGTAGCAATTAGGAAAATATTTACTTATATATATATATATATATATATATATATATATATATATATATATATATATAAGTAAATATTTTCCTAATTGCTACTTGTATTATACTATATGTATAATAATTATTGTAGCACACACACACACACACATACATACACACACACACACACACACACACACACACACACACACATATATATATATATATATATATATATATATATATATATATATATATACGGGTAGATAGTATAACTAGTATTTGAGTATTACCTTGAGATACCAAAGTAAGTACCAAGGTATTGGAGATACCCAAGGTATTGGGTTTGGGGTATCAAGATTATGGGTTTATGTTGTGATACCAAGTTGGTTCAAGACCAAGGTACCTAATTAATGGTTGTCTTTAAGATTTTATTTAATAATATTATTTTGGCATTTGTATGTGATATTTTCCTTTTGGATTTACGTATCCGGAGATACGTTATCCTAGTATTTAAGATATGGGTTTTGTGGCCTAGACTTTAGTATTTCAACCCAATATCTTTCTGTTAGACTTGTGCAACCTAGAAATAGGTAGTTGACCATAGTTTGACCATAGTTGACCATAGTTGACCTTAGAGTATACATAGTTTGAGTTTTGACTTAGAATTGACTTGTTGACCTAGAAGTTGACTAGTTTAAACTTATTTTCTTTTCAGAACCTTGTATTGATGTTGTATTCCATATCTAGGTCTTCGAGGAACCGTATCAGACATCTGTGAGAATATTCATTGGACTTCAGGCGAGTACATTCTCTAATAGTTTCTCATTTATGATATCCTCTATGTTCATTGTATCTAGTGTAGATATCCATATTTCTTGACACGATGGTTACACGGATTGGTATATCCAGATCTCGTCATAAGATATTATTCCTTGTATATAGTATATCTTGTGCAAGTCTTATTTCATTGATTATCTTATGCATGTACAAACATTGATTCTTGGGGAGATTTGCTACCTTCCTAGAGAATCCCGTGCCATAGCATACCATGGTTGGATCTACTATACCAGTTTGGGGTGGGGAGTATTATAGTGTAGATATGTGACCATACCTTCCTGTGCAAGTATTATTTTCCTGTGAGTGTTGGTCATGCACCATACGTATGACTAACCAGGCCATTATTCTTGTACAAGTTTCTAAGCTGATCACATGTTAAAGCTAGTACTCACTCACTTAGTTATTAGTATTCTTGATCATTGTCATATTATTCATTATTGTATTTATTCCAGTATTTTCTTATTGTATATCTCTTGTATTTATTGTTTCATCTTGTATATTCATATCTACTTACTGTTACATAGTTTTTATCATTGATTAGAAATATTGTTAGAGATGTACTCTGCTCCTTTTCTGACTGGATATATTTTTCCCAGATGACACTGAGGACTGGTACCCTATACATTATGGACCTCATGATGTTGTGGGTTTAGAGTCAGAGACCCTGGCTCAGGAGGGACTTATCCCGACTAAGACAGATGATGCAGGACTAGTACCTTCTTAGTATTTCTTGTACTGGATTTGTCTCCAGTTTATTTGTTAGTATTCTTTCAGACTCATTGATGTATTATTTTAGAATCATGAGTTGTATGTGACTTTTCTATTCTTTATCTGATTTGTGCTATTTTTCATCTTAGTTCTGTGATTGAGTATATTGTTATTATTGGTGGTTCATTATATTGCTAGATAGATTACCCAGACAGCGTTCTATCGCCGATTCTGTGACGTAGGCTGGGCGTTGTTTCCGACTTGCAATCTTATATCGGATGCAGGTCGTGACACATTTTTAGTGGTGGCCCATGCAGGTCAGGCTTCGCAAGTTGTGCGATGTCGTGGTAGTACGATGACTTAGTTGTACTACTACGAGCCTAATTTAGGATATAGGATATAGGCTATAGGCTATAGGCTATTGGCTGAGAATACTTAATCATATCTAGGAAAATTCTTTTGATTCATCTATTCTCCTTTGATATTTGATACTTGATCTCTTAATCTGTCCTTTCCTTGAGTGTCTTACATCATGTGCCATATTGATTCTTTCTTTCGCTTTGTCTCAGGATGCCGCCTAAGACTAGATCGCAGTAGGTGAGAGCAGTTTCTGAGAGGTCTGCGACATCCAGAGGGCTTGCACCAGTCACTTCTCCGGTGATTGGCGTGTCAGCTGCTTTTGGAGGTCCAACACCTACTCAGATGATTGTGCCAATTGTATCTGAGGGGCTTCCACCTCTACCTCCTGTGCCAGTAGAGGCAACACAAATGTTTATACTATTTTGTGAGATGCTCGAGGCACAGAGGGCTCAGTCAAAGGCACATCAGAGGCAGACCAACGTTCTACGGTAGGGCATCGAGAGTGCTCATCAGCTTGCTCGTGCCGTAATCGAGAGAGGAGTTTCGGTCCAGCAGTAAGTTATTCCTCAGGTTGCTCAACTTCGGCCAGGTAACATTCAAGACTTCAAGAAGCTGGAGCCTAGGGTCTTCAAGGGGACGGAGGGCATCGTCTATGCTGATGATTGGCTCGAGGATATTGAGTATCTTATGAGGGTGTCCCGTCTTTCTGAGGATCTGAAGGTTGAGGCGGTAGGACTTCAACTGTTCGACATTGCTCGTACTCGGTTCCGGAATGAGCCGATTCTGGTTGATGCGGGATAGTCTTGGGAGGTATTCAAGGACCTTTTCAAGAAGAAGTTTTTCGCTCGGGCAGACAGGCTAGACTTGGGGAGGCAGTTCGAGAGTCTCTTTCAGGGGAACATGTCTGTGGAGGAGTACGCTGCGGGGTTCAGCCGGTTGAGCCATTTTACAGAGTATTTGGTGAGAGAGCCAGAGGTTCGGGCTATTCATTTCTGTGAGGGTCTAAACTCGAAAGTGAAGATCCTCATTCCATCTTTTTATGAGACATACTCGGAGATACTTGCGGAGGCACGCAAGGTAGAGCGAGAGTTTGGTTTGAAGCCCCAGAGAGACCAAGATTTTTTCCTGGGGGCAAATAGCAGTACAATATCTGCAAAACATCCTCATTTCTAGTCCAGATCTTTTCAGTAGCCACAGTACCACCAGACTCCAGCTAGGGCACCTTTTCACCAGGCACCACAACAGCAGAGACAGTTACAACAATCTTTCTGCCACTTCTACAAAAAGTCTGGCCATATCTAGAAAGTTTGCAGGAAGAGGTTGGGAGTTTGTTTGTACTATGGTACTGAAGGGCATCAGATAAGAGAGTGTCCTCGTCGTGCAGTTCAGGTAACAAATTCAGTTCTGAGGGCACAGACGAGACCACCTGCAGTACACTCGAAGGACCGCTTCTGACACAGCAGCAGCATTATGTCCAACATCAGTAACAGGGAGGTGCACGTCAGGGACGAGTGTTTGCTATGACCGTCGAGGAGGACAAACCCACCGGAGATGTCATCGCAGGTTTTATTCTTCTTGTTTCCATTCCAGCTTTAGCTTTGTTTGATAGTGGTGCTTCCCATAGTTTCATATCTGTTTCTTTTGCTCTGAAGCATGGTTTGGTAGCCGAGTCTTTGCTTAGGACTTGCAAGATCATGACCGAGGGAGGCATTATTCTGGTTATTGATATTTGCAATGATCGAAGAGTTACTCTGGGAGGCCGAGAGTTGAGTGAGTGTCTACTTGTAATGCCACTTCCGAGCTACGATATTGTACTCGGGATGGATTGGTTGAGTAGGCATCGTGCTAGCATATATTGTAGAGGAGGTAGAGTTTTGTTTGGTCCACCGGGAGAGCTAGAGTTTGAGTTTGCTAGAGGAGCTGCAGAGCAGGGAAAAGACATTATTTATGGAGCTATGGTGGAAGACAAGGAGTTGCCACATCCATTAATAGCAGAGTTCTTGGATATGTTTCCTGAGGAATTGCCAAGATTGCCGCTAGATCGAGATATTGAATTCTCTATAGACTTGGTGCTAGGTGCAGAACCAATTTCGTAACATGTATATAGAGTAAACAACAGCGAGCTGGTCGAGCTGAAGAAGCAGGTGGACAAATTGTATGATAAGGGGTTTATCAGATCGAGGTCTTCACCGTGGAGAGCTACGATATTATTTGTATTGAAGAAGGATGGATCGGTGCGCATGTGCATTGATTATAGGGCTTTGAATAATCTCACTATCAAGAATAAGTAGCCTCTGCCATAGATTGATGATCTGTTCGATCAGTTGAGTGGTGCCAAGGTTTTTTCTAAGATAGGTGAAGCCGGAGGACATACCGAATACTGTTTTTAGAACTCGGTATGGTTAGTACGAGTTTATGGTGATGCCGTTTGGATTGACTAATGCACCGACGATATTTATGAACTTGATGAACAAGGTATTCCATCAGTATCTTGACAAGTTCAAGGTGGTGTTCATCGACGACATACTCATATACTCGAAGATACCGGAGGAGCACAATAAGCATTTGAGGATTGTGTTGGATGTGCTGAGGAAGGAGAAGCTGTATGGGAAGTTGTCCAAGTGTGAGTTCTTTCTAGACAAGGTGGAATTCATGGGGCATGTTGTGACTGGTGCTGGTATTTCAGTAGATCCGAAGAAGATCACAGCAGTAGAATCTTGGAAGACCCCGAGTTTGATAACAGAGATCAGGAGTTTCTTGGGATTGGCAGGCTACTACAGGAAGTTTGTGCAGGATTTTTGAGGATTGCCGAGCCGATGACCAGACTCACCAGGAAGGATGTAGAGTTTGTTTGGGAGGATTGTCAGCTTGCTTTTAAGGAATTGAAGAAGTGGTTGACGTATGCTCCTATTTTGACGTTGCCACCAGGGTCTGGATTTTTTACTATTTATAGTGATGCATCGGAGAAAGGTTTGGATTGTGTTCTTCAGCAGAATGGGAAAGTGATTGCTTATGCATCCAGGAAATTGCGTCCTCATGAAAAGAACTATTCTAACCATGATTTAGAGTTGGCAATAGTCATCTTCGCTTTGAAATTGTGGAAATATTATTTATACAGAGAGCGTGTGGAGATCTTCACAGACCACAAAAGCTTGAAGTACATTTTCACGCAGAAGGAGTTGAACATGAGGCAGCGTCGGTGGTTGGAGCTGATGAAGGATTTTGATATATCTTTACAGTATCATCCTGGAAAAGCTAATGTAGTTTTCGATGCTTTGAGTAGGTATCCGGTAGCTATGTTCTTGATGCAGGATCGATATTTGTTGGAGGACTTGGAGAGCTTAGGCATCGAGGTGATAGTTCCTGGTTGTGCTATGCATATATAGGGATTGCAGATACATTCAGATTTGATGGACAGGATCAAGGCAGCACAGTATAAGGATGTATCTCTGAGGAGTATCAGAGCTCAGGTGAGAGCAGGATTGAAGGATAATTTTACCATTGCTGAGGATGGATCTTTGAGACATGGAGTTAGGTTGTGTGTGCCTAGTGGGGAGCTGTATGAGGAGGTATTACAGGAAATGCATCGATCTCAGTATTCCATGCATCCAGATGCCAACAAGATGTATCAGGATATACGAGAGAGTGTGTGGTGGTATGTCATGAAGAGGAAAGTAGCACAGTTTGTATCCAGATGCTTCGTATGCCAACAGGTGAAAGCCGAGAGGCTGAGGCCAGGAGGTTTACTTCAGCCATTACCCATTCCAGAGTGGAAGTGGAAGCACGTTACTATAGATTTTGTGTCCGGACTTCCACAATCTCCAGGATGGAAAGACGCGATTTGGGTCATCGTTGATAGGTTGACCAAGTCAACCCACTTTTTGCCTTTCAAGGTGGGTTTGTCTACGGAGAAGCTGGCAGAGATTTACGTGAGGTAGATCGATAGGATACATGGAGTTCTGTCATAGCTGCTAGCTATTTATTTAAATTTTTATATAATTTAATATTCCATTTTATCTCTCCGAGGATTATATGCAATTAGTAATTTAGATTGCAAATTTCTAAATGCAAATAGGAACTAGTCTTATATATGAATTTCTAATTTTGGAGGGCTCTTGTGCAAAAATCAAAACCCATGGGATGGAGAAGGAAAACCAGTAACTCTCCTCCCTGACTCATCTCCCTCCTTTCCACCTGTGGCCTCTTCCCTCCATCTCAATTTCCTAGAGGGAGAGATGGCAAACTCTCCTCCTCCCTTACATTTCCTATATAGCTACTTTCCCTACTTTATTCCTAATAAAACCCTCTTCTTCCTTTCCTTTCTTATTTCTTTCCTCATTCCTATTACTGATGCTGTTCTTACTTCTGCTGCTGCTGCTCCCGTGGGCCACGCCGCTGCCGCACGACCGCTGATGCCGTCGCCACGCCACCGACGCCGCTCCGCTGCCTCCGCTACATCCGCTGCTGCCTCGGCCACTGCTGCTACTGCTTTACTGCTGCTGCTGCTGCCACTGTGGACGGCCGCCGCCGCCGACGTCGGTGCCCTCCCCCACAGACTGACACCGTCATCACCACTACCTCGTCGTCAGACACCACCGAACACGAGCCAGAATCCTTCTTCTCCAAAAGAAACCTAGGTATTTCCAAATTTCCCCAATTCTTCTTCCAGAGTTCAATTAGGTTTCCAGGAATCAATTTGATCCTATTAACTAGCATTTCTTTTGAATTAGGAATCAACATCAATATTTGGAGAACCTTGATCAAGGCAAGTCCTCCTCCTAATTCCTTCTCTCCCAATTTTCCTACACTTTGCTTGTGTGGTTTTTTTCGAATTTCAGAATTCATATGTTAGTATTTACTTACATTAGAGGATATAAATTAGAGTATAGAATTTTGGACAAGGTTTAGGACATAAGTGTATATTAGGACACCAAGTAATTAATATTTTACGATAATATTATGTATATATTATAGAGTCGTGTTGTGATTTATAATTAGGAATTCATTTGTTCATATAAACGAAATAATAGTACATAGCTCGATTGTTATTATAGTTAATTGTGATCAATTTGGGAGATAGAATATACGGGTTAAGATATAGGAATCTCGTTAGAATTGTTTGATATAATATGAATACTATACGAACTCTTGATACGGATAATGAAATTTAGATTTGATCTATGTTAGAAAGATTGATGAATCCAATGATAAGTGCGTTGATTACAGAAGGATAAAGTCTATAGACATATATAATACCTTACAAACACTAGGACATTTGAGATAGAGGCAATTACATACTCTTTATACAAGGAATCCAGAATTGAACTATACTATCTATAGGAATGTGTAGATGAACTTGGCTATGTATATATATATAATCCATTGATTATTCTTATTTATTACCTTGTATAACGGAATCCAGAATTGAACTATACTATCTGTGCTATGTGTAGGAATGAACTTGGCCATATACATAAATAATCTACTGATTATTCATATTTATTACTTTTTATATAACACTAACATTGTTGTGGAATTTGAACCTTGTAGTTATACTACGCAAAGTATAGATTGCTAGCACTAAGGTATGATTCCTTCCAAGTAAGAATAGGTTTTTATTTCATTGAGTTATATCAACTGCGTGTATTCCGGTGTTGAGAGTTGCTCCACCGAAGGGGTCGACGAGCCCAGGAATGCTACGGAGGGTTGCTCCGGGTGGATATATAAATTGTCAAAATTTCCGGAAGCCGAAATACAAAGAAAACTCTGCCGAAATTTTTAAGAATTCTGGGAGTTAACCAATATTTCGATATTCTGAGATATCGACGATATCCCAATGTCTAAACCCTAGGTTCACACACTTCAGATCACTAGAGATTCTATTTTAAACTAGGAATATCTAGTAAAAGTCTAGAGTACATTGGACACGGACACGAGAAAATTAATTCAGACCAACTGAACACCTGCTCTGTGAAAGTCGATACCTTAAAATTGTGTGATTAAATACTTGTGCTCAAGTTAAATTTTGTAGTATCCTGGACATACATTCCATCCTTAAACAAACAGTTAAGACAATACAGAGCAGAGATTTAATTTATATAATAATTAGAATAAGGAATGATTGTAGTTCTAGGCTAGAAGCATTGGGCGGGGGAGAACAGCATAAATGACCACCTACGAAATTTTGTCACATAATTTTAAACTTTGGCTGAATTCAGCAATTTAGGCTCTCTCGCAAGGCCTTGCGAAGTGAGCGGGTGAGGCTTAGCCCACTTTATGATTGTCCATAAGGGGCTGGGCCGGATCATAACCCCGTGCCATGCATCCTTAAGTCACCCTAATTATAAAAAGCACCTTCTTCGATCCAAAAGGAAAAACAATCGAATGGGTGGATTCAAGATTGCCCAAAGGAGGTTGGGCCGGATCATAACCCCGTGCCATCATATGTTCAAGTCACCAATTAACAACACGCCTATCTCGAATTATAATACTCGAATAGTTGAATTCAAGACTAAGCCATGCGGGCGGGGCCGGACTCTAAGCACCGTGCCATTCAAGTCACAACAGAATCCTTCACAACGGGATTTGTGGCGAAAAACTAGGTGAAGTGGTTATTTAAGGCTTATTCTCCAAAACCGCATCATCATATAGGAAATTGATTGTGTTTTGTAGTAGTGATATAGGATTGTGATGATTGATTATAGATACCATAGGAGAATTAGATTAGGAGTTTTCAAGTCAAATATACCATATTATATTCATTCTCTTATTTCTTTTAACTATTGCTCTTTGCTCTAATATCATATCTTTTATTTGTTTAACCGTTCTTGGCCGAGGACTTGCTTGTCGTTCTGACGACCTAGTATTGTTCACTAGGAATTGAAGAAGGAAATGAAGAAATACTACCCCTCTATAATGTGGACGAGAGCGAGGAGTAATCAACTAGTGATATCAGAGAGTATAGTATCTAGTTGTTGCAACTGTAGTTATGTAACTTTAATCAAGAGCTATTGTAAAGTCTGGTTGTAAGTATATATATAATCATAGTGTTTGGTTTAGATATGTTGCCTAATTATTTTAGCATGACTTGCATTTTATTCTAAAAGACTTACAGGCGATAATCGCTGATACGATTGTGCCAGTATTCGTATGGTGCGTAGCCTGGAGATGCAGTTACGTACCCGACTCACCGTATCTTAGGAAGCGGGGCATGACACGTCTTTTAGTGGTGGCCCATGCAGGTCATGCTTTTAGGAAACCTAGGTAGGACCTAAAATGAAGAACCTAGGATAAGGTACAAGTCTAGTAAATAGGTTAGGAATGGATATAAGTAAACTTGGATTTAGCTATTATTTAAAGATACTTTATGATTTTATTTGGGATACTTGGGGGTGATACTAACTTGAAGTTCCTTATTGTAGAACATGCCTCGGTTTATGCCTCACGCTAGGCTACGAAATTCCAGCCACAGCTTAGACAATTATTATAGTTTCGCAAAAAGGAAATGGCGACTGACGCGCAAGCAAATGATAAGAGCCTATGGAGTGCATTATGAAATCAAGTACCCTGTGGTGTCGGATCTCAGTGACGAAAGGAAAGTATTTTTCAATAGGACAAACTACTATATACTCATAAGGGCTCAACCATCTGAGGATCCGAATCCCAATAAGAATGATTATAACGGGACACTGAAAGAATGGCAGAATACTCATCCGGAGGCGACTATAATCCAGACACTAGAGATGATGATCTAAGAAGAGATTCAACTATGCGTAAGGATCCCCTATATATCCGGTACTTTTGTGAAAAGTAAGGTGTATGTGTATATATATGGAAGTTAGGCAAGGGAGGAATATGGGAATGTACTTAGTCTTAAGTTTATGCCTATGTGCAAGTAACTCTAGTGGCATATTTGTATCACATTTTGACTTTAGTGAATGAAATATGCTTTTATGTACCTATATGTCTCTCTGCTTTTCAGTAAATTCTTAAGAATTTCAACATCTTTTCTATTCTTCAATCTCAGGATTATTCTTGAGAAATTTTATTTGGATATTTTCAGGATAATGTCTAACCACAATCAATCCCACATGTCATCCTCGCAAACTCAGGCAGAACCTTCTATCGGAGATATGTATAAGTTATTTCAACAAATATTGGAATCCAACAATCGGCGTGCGGATACGGCCTTGACCACTACTGCAACGATGTTGGAACATTTGCAAACATCTACCAACTCCAAGGATGGTTCGTTAAAAGATTTTAGGAACCTGAATCCTCCTAAGTTCAAGGGAACGGAGAGCCCAATTGAAGCCGGGCAGTGGATAAGGACTATAGAAGGGTTATTAAGGGCAGCAAAGATCAGTCCTGAAGATATGGTATCCACAATTCGAATCCAATTAGAAGACATCACTGAGCACTAGTGGAGTGCTGAACATCCTGAGGATTCGGAAGACAGAATAACCTGGGGGGAATTCAAAAGAAAGTTTGAAGGGAGATTTTTCCCAAAATCAGCTAGAATTGAGTTGAAACGACAGTTCACTTACTTGAAACAAGAAAAACTCACAGTAGATGAATATGTTGCTGAATTTTCCAGACTTAGTCGTTTTGCTCCAAATTTAATAGCTGACGAGGAAACTAAAGTATCTAGATTCCTAGAAGGGCTAGGGAGTCAGCTGAAAAGTAGAGTTGCGGCATATCGGTGCCAAACTTATCTCGAAGTTACTGAAGCGGCTAGAAGTCAGGAAAGGATGTTAAATAAAGAACAACCGCTTCGATTCCAACCTTAGAAAAGGCCCTTGGAAACAGGAAATCCATCCCTAAAGCATTCATGGCAAGGATCATCCAAACGTTTCCAAACTAGTATCTCGGGAGGACCAATTATTTGCTACTTTTGTCACAAACCATGTCATATGAAGGCTGAGTGCAGGAAATTTCTAGGTCTCTGTTTAAAGTGTGGATCGGATAGGCATCGGACTGACCAATGTTCACTACAACGGACTTCGGGATCAACGACCCAAAACTAATACCAGGGATCACGGCCTCCATTCCGAGGAAACAATGTCAGGCCTATGTTTCAAGGAAATGCTCCCCGACCATTGATACAAGCACCAATGCCTCAAGCTATGCTGACCTATGGGAATCAGCAAAAACCGCCCTTTGCATCTCAAACCCATCAATTCCAGCAAGCTTAGAGAACGGGCAAACTCAGACTGGAAAAAAGAAAAAGCAAGGGCAGGCGTTCATGATGAATACTAATGTGACAAAACTAGCCGGAGAGGTGGTAACAGGTACTATTTTGGTTTCAAATTGTCCGGCATCAGTATTATTTGATTCTGGGGCAACCCATTCACTTATATCATCAACATTTATAGTTCTGCATGAAATCAAATCACAACCATTACTTAAAAAGTTAATTATTCTTACGGGTAATGGTACGGTAGAAATTAGTCGGGTCTGCGAAGCTTGTCCAGTTAAATTAACAATCGAATGGGTGGATTCAAGATTGCCCAAAGGAGGTTGGGCTGGACATGCATTCCATCCTTAAACAAACAGTTAAGACAATAAAGAGCAGAGATTTAATTTATATAATAATTAGAATAAGGAATGATTGTAGTTCTAGGCTAGAAGCATTGGGCGGGGAAGAACAGCATAAATGACCACGTACGAAATTTTGTCACATAATTTTAAACTCTGGCTGAATTCAGCGGTTTAGGCTCTCTCACAAGGCCTTGCGAAGTGAGCGGGTGAGGCTTAGCTCACTTTATGATTACCCATAAGGGGCTGGGCCGGATCATAACCCCGTGCCATGCATCCGTAAGTCACCCTAATTATAAAAAGCACCTTCTTCGATCCAAAAGGAAAAACAATCGAATGGGTGGATTCAAGATTGCCCAAAGGAGGCTGGGACGGATCATAATCCCGTGCCATCATATGTTCAAGTCACCAATTAACAACACGCCTATCTGGAATTATAATACTCGAATAGGTAAATTCAAGACTAAGCCATGAGGGCGGGGCCGGACTCTAAGCACCGTGTCATTCAAGTCACAACAGAATCCTTCACAACGGGATTTGTAGCGGAAAACTATGTGAAGTGGTTATTTAAGGCTTGTTCTCCAAAACTGCATCATCATATAGGAAATTGATTGTGTTTTGTAATAGTGATATAGGATTGTGATGATTGATTATAGATACCATAGGAGAATTAGATTAGGAGTTTTCAAGTCAAATATACCATATTATATTCATTCTCTTATTTCCTTTAACTATTGCTCTTTGCTCGAATATCATATCTTTCATTTGTTTAACCGTTCTTGGCCGAGGACTTGCTTGTCGTTCTGACGACCTAGTATTGTTCACTAGGAATTGAAGAAGGAAATAAAGAAATACTACCCCTCTACAATGTGGACGAGAGCGAGGAGTAATCAACTAGTGATATCAGAGAGTATAGTATCTAGTTGTTGCAACTGTAGTTATGTAACTTTAATCAAGAGCTGTTATAAAGACTTATCTGGTTGTAAGTATATATATAATCATAGTATTTGGTTTAGATATGTTGCCTAATTATTTCAGCATGACTTGCATTTTATTCTAAAAGACTTACAGGCGATAATCGCTGATACGATTATGCCAGTATTCGTATGGGGCGTAGCCTGGAGATGCAATTACGTACCCGACTCACCGTATCTTGGGAAGCGGGGTGTGACAAGTTCCCATCAGCATAGTCTCGAATCAGGATAGTCGTTCCACTTCTCATTTCTGGAGGAGTTTGCAGGAGAGTTTGGGCACTCAACTCAAGTTCAGTACTGCATATCATCCCCAGACAGATAGGCAGTCAAAAAGGACTATTTAGACTCTCAAGGATATATTGCGCACTTGTATACTAGATTTTGGGGGTTCTTGGGAGGACCATCTCTATTTGGTAGAGTTTGTTTATAACAATAGTTACCAGGCCAGAATAGAGATTTTACCTTTTGAAGCTCCGTACGGTCGGAGGTGTCATACTCCCTTATCATGTGACAATGTTGGAGAAAGGGTTTTGCTTGGGCCAGAGATGGTTGTAGATGCAGCTGAGAATGTTCATTTGATCATAGACAGACTTCGTGTGGAGCAGGACAGACAGTGGCATTGGGCCGATAGCCACCGGAGACCTTTGGAGTTCGAGGTATAGTTTAAATTTTGTTAGCACTTGCTATTAGTTGTTTGTTATAGACTAAGTTCTTAAGGTTGTATTTTGTTCTAGGTGGGTGGTTTGGTGTTTCTGAGGATTTCTCCGACACGAGGCATGATTCGCTTCGTTGGAGGCGGGAAGCTTAGTCTGCGATACATCGAACCTTTCACTATTCTAGAGAGGGTCGGTGTAGTTGCTTATAGGCTAGACTTGCCACCTGCATTGGAGGAAGTGCACAACGTGTTTCATGTGTCACAGTTGAGATAATACATAGCAGATCATAGTCATGTATTGGATCACTCGGAGATAGAGGTGGGCCCTACTCTTAACTATCTAGAGCAGCCAGTTGAGATTTTGGATCGGAGAGAGAAGGTGCTGAGGAACCAGACTATTCCTTTGGTGCGCATCGCATGGAGGGATCACTCTCCGGGGGAGTCTACCTGGGAGAGGGAGGATAAAATGTGAGAGCGTTATCCATATTTGTTTCTGCCTTGAGGTATGTTCTTTCCTAAATATGTTATGTTCTTTCATAGTTAGTTCTGTTTCTTAGTTTTGTTCTTTTGTTATGATCTGTTGTTTTCTGGGGATAGTTTTCGTCTTTGAATTTCGAGGACGAAAGTATTTAAGGAGGGTAGACTTGTCACTACCATATTTTCTAGGAAATAGTATTTTAGTAAATTTATATTTAATTAAATATTATGCATGATAAATAATTATTTGTTGTATTATTTAATTATTGTTAGATGTTAGTTATTTATTTTGGACTTGTGTTAGTGGACCTAACTAGTTTAGTTTAGACTTATGGACCAACATAAATTAATTGATAGAATTTTAGCCTGTTTAGAAAGCCCATTGTTAAGGAGATGGATTAAATTAATTAAACCATTAGACTAGAAGCTTCCCTCCTTAATTATTTCTTCATGAGAGGCCCTAAGGGGTATATTGGACAATTCATCGTAGCTTGAGGAAGGGGAAAGGGGGCTGACTTATTTAGAGGGGGGAAATTATTTCACTCTCCTCTTTTCATTTGGAAACTAGATCTAGAAATTTTCTCAACCAAATTCCTTCATTCTCACTTCATTTCCCTACCAAATTTCATCCCAATTCCTTCCCAAATCACCATTAGAGGCTAGTGGAGCAAGGATCTAGAAAGAGGAAGCAAGGATCTACAAAGAGGAGCAAGGATCTATAAGTTGGAGGCCAATTTTATCATATTTGGAGGTTGCATTGGGAATCCATCTCTTAATAGGAACAATTCAGTTTTTCCTTTTAATTTAGGTTCTAAATATGATATTTAACCATGAAAAATTAACCCATATGCATAGGCTACCCATAGAATTTGGTTTTGTGTTCATAGGAGGCCTATTGAGAAAGTTATGGTACTTTAGATCAATTTGACATGTGCTTGTGTGTTTGGGGCTAGTGTCGTTTCCACAATTAGGTACGTGTAGGTCGTATCCCAATAATTTGGTAATACGTATTAATTTGGGGGATTTTTCTCCGACACGGGACTTTATACATATCATATTTTGACACGTAGATTTGTATTTGACTCTTCGTATTGTTCATAAATAATATATATGACTTGTTCGTGTCCTTCGGGGTACGTTTGGATGTGTGGTGGACTCGTGTCGCAAGCGTATCCAAGATCTAGTGGGATACGGGGTGATACGTTCCATGTGTGTGCAATTTAATTATAGATCTATGATCTTGTGTTCTTATTTCATGGAGAATGTATATATATATATATATATATATATATAAATATATATATATATATATATATATATATATATATATATATATATATAATGTGGTATATATATAACACACATTATATAAATATAATCATAACACGTGTAATTATACTTAACATATATATATATATATATATATATATATATATATATATATATATACATATATATATATACTATAATATATATATATACATATAGAAGAATAGTTACATACAATATATACACCTATAGTATATACATAGATACATAGATCTAAGACACAACATTATATAAATATATATACCACATTATACTATATAATATGGTATATATATTTATGTAATGTTGTATCTTAGATCTATGTATCTATGTATATACTATAGGTGTATATATTGTATGTAACTATTCTTCTACATGTATATATATATATATATATATATATATATATATATATATATATATATATATATATATATATATATATATATATATATATATATATATATGTATATGTATGTATATGTTAAGTTTAATTACATGTGTTATGGTTATATTTATATAATGTGTGTTATATATGGAGAATAATTATATATATATATATATATATATATATATATATATATATATATATATATATATATATATATATATATATATATATATATATATATATATATATATGTATATGTATGTATCACTATCTATATGTGTGTATGTTACTATGTGGTATTTTGTATAATTTACTATGTATGAGCGTATGTATAGTTATTAATAGTTATATATATATATATATATATATATATATATATATATATATATATATATATATATATATATATATATATATATATATATATATATATATATATATATATATATATATATATATATATTGTGGGTTATATATATGGTATTTAGATATATATTGTATATATAAACATATATTTTTATTAGCGACAACAGCGGGCAAGAGCATCACAACAGCAACAGTAGGCAAAAATAGCAGCAGCAGCAGCCGCTTTAGCGACAACAGCAAGTGTCGCAGCAGCAATAAATGCACAACAGCAGCATCAGCCTATAGTGACTGCAGGTATCTATCACTGATACTGCAGAGTATCAGCACCGTATCAGAAGCTACAACGACGGTTTTTGGCGACAACTGCAGGAATCTGTCACTAAAACAGCAGTGTATCATCATCAACAACAGTCTTCAACGATAGCTGGCGGGGTTTTTAGCGACAGTTTGGCAGATTTTCTATTATTAGGTATATATATATATATATATATATATATATATATATATATATATGGTATTAATATATAAGTAAATATTTTCCTAATTCTACTTGTACTATTCTATATGTATAATAATTATTGTAGCATATATATATATATATATATATATATATATATATATATATATATATATATATATATATATATATATATATATATATGGGTAGATAGTATAACTAGTATTTGGTTATTACCTTTAGATACCAAGGTAAGTACCAAGGTATTGGGGATACCCAAGGTATTGGATTTGGGGTATCAAGATTATGGGTTTATGTTATGATACCAAGTTGGTTCAAAACCAAGTTACCTAATTAATGGTTGTCTTTAAGACTTTATTTAATAATATTATTTTGGGATTTGTATGTGATATTTTTCTTTTGGATTTACGTATCCGGAGATACGGTATCCTAGTATTTAAGATATTGGTTTTGTGACCTAGACGTTAGTATTTCAACCCAATATCTTTGTGTTTGACTTGTGCAACCTAGAAATATGTAGTTGACCATAGTTTGACCATAGTTGACCTTAGAGTTGACTTAGTTTGACTTTTGACTTAGAATTGACTTGTTGACCTAGAAGTTGACTAGTTTAAACTTATTTTCTTTCCAGAACTTTGTATTGATGTGGTATTCCATATCTAGGTCTTCGAGGCACCGTATCAGACATCTGTGAGAATATTCATTGGACTTCAAGCGAACATTCTCTGATAGTTTATCATTTATGATATCCTCTATGTTTATTGTATCTAGTGTAGATATCCATGTTTCTTGACACTATGGTTACACGGATTGGTATATCCAGATCTCGTCATGAGATATTATTCCTTGTATATGGTGTATCTTGTGCAAGTCTTGTTTCATTGATTATCTTGTGCATATACAGACACTGATTCTCGAGGAGATTTGCTACCTTCCTAGAGAATCCTGTGCCATAAC